>LPNX010300255.1:101013-129676 GCA_001517045.1 Pseudotsuga menziesii
GTGAAGTACTCCTTTAGTACTTTAGAATAAACTTCTTTTAGTAAAGTACTCCTTTCACAAAATTATCTTATTTCTATATATTTTCAATCTCTTCTAAGAGGCAGGTATAAGCAGCCTTGCTGCTATTTCACTTGTTTGTTTTCAAATACAATGCAATAATATTATAGTCGTTTATACTAAAATTATTGACTAACGAGTTTTTTTTCTGGTGGCAAAACATATCCTGAGTTAACAATGTATATAATCATTACTCGTTAGCATTATAAAATAACCATCATTAGCATTATAAAATACCCATTTGAAATGACGAGCTAATGGTTTTAAAAACCATTGAAATGACGAGCTAATGGTTTCAAAAAACATTGGTCATAAGCGATGAGTTTCTGACCAGCCCTTATTGTACATTTTTTTAACATTTATTAATAGTAAGAAATGACAAAATTCCACACCCATCATACGCACCCACTTCATTTTTATAACATTGATGATAAGTAGTGAGGGTCCTTAAGTTGGAAGAAATGACCGACAAGGATTGATTTCCCATATATTTTAAACATCACTCATCGCTGGGACCGTGGACTTCATAGATTCCCACAATCGAGTCAAGACTCCGACTAATATCAAATAACCATATAGGGGAAGGTAATGTCAATATAGTGGAATTTACTCAAGAAGTAGTATTTGATGAATGCTCAAACCTACCAAATTTTTCGATGTCAAATTTTGCCCATAAGCTTAACTTCATTCAGAAATTCTTTCTTCCTTGCATAGATTGTAAGGATATCTGGCAATTTTTACTTATTTCTCTCTTTGGATGGAATTCCGTTGGTGGTGAGATTTATGCTTCTTACTTTATGAACACTATAGCTTCATAATATAGAACATAGTATCTTTACCATACAGAGAATGTTTCCAGGCTTGATATCACTAAAGCTGCTCTCGAGAAGCTTTTCAACAATTTTGCCTATTGGAATTTCATCCCGATCTGCAAGCAATCGATACGATTCGAGATCAACAATAGAAAATTTCCGTGACAAAAGGATCAATGGAGAGGGAGTATTTTGGCCCTGTTTCAAGGTAAGAGGGCTTTGATTACAAAATCGTACATTTTAATAGCCGAGTAGTTTAATTGTTCGTTGTAGAAACGTTGGATGTAGTATAATGACAATATTCAAGCTAAATACTTTGAATCTCTCAGGGTATTGATCTACACTAGTGAAAAAGTCATCCTTGCAATCTATGCAATTAAAGAAAGAATTGTTGAATGAAGTTAAGCTTATGGGAGAAAATGGACATCGAAATATTGTGAACACACAAAGCTGTTGTGTAAAGGAATCAAGAGGTTGCTTGTCTATGTGTATAAGAGCGTACTTGATCAAATCCTATTAAGTGAGTAATTTCTATTCTATCATGTAGTTTTTCATTGTAATGTTCAAACATACCTAGTTTCGGTAATGAGAATTCTAAGCATATTTTATTACTCAGAGTGGCTCGTGGGCTTCTCTATCTCAACGAAGATTTTCAACTCCTAATTAGTCATCTGAATATCAAATGAAGCAACATTATGTTAAACGCTAAATTGAATGCAAAGATGGCAGATTTCGGCTAAACAACATTGTAACTTCTCACATCACAACTTATCTTATGTCATTTTATTTATTTATTTATTTTATGTTATTTAATGGCTATAGGAGTTGGGGTTGAAGGAGCGGATCAACAAGATCCATGAGGGCGTTGTAAGTGTACGACTTACACCAGTTTGATAGTCGTCGTATTTCGTTAGGGTTAAATGTATTTTGATTAAGTTTTGGTTAACTGATAACTGTTGTGATCGCCTATGTGGATTAACATGTGGCATAATCCATGATCTTTCTACAGTGTGTCCTCTTAGAGTCCGCCTGCGTGGTGGTAGTTAGAGTGGGTATGGTGGTGTGGCTATTACCTGACGACTATTACATCCGATTGCGACCATTCTAGCTTGCAACTGTTTTTTGCGCTTCGAGTTCATGGAGTTTGTTATGAGTTATGAATGGTGCGTGGCTACAGGTGTTGGTATCCGAACTTATATACAATCTGTTTATCGTATCTTCTTGATAGTGTTGAACAAGCGCAAAAATTATTAGGTAACCGTATTTTTAGACTGAACATGTTGCTTTTCCTTGATTTTACTGCAATGTTCTATCAATTTCATCATGGATTTTACTTTCAAATTCCTCTGGACTCTTGCAGCAACAGTTTTGGTCTTCATCGTTGCAAGACGAGCTTTCACCATTGCCATTTCCTTTCATCCCATTGGAGGAGATTCCAGAATTATCCTTCGAATCATAGGTACATTATCAACCTTTATATGGATTCCCCTTACCTAAACTTATATACAATTTGTTTATCATGTCTTCTTCAGAGTGTTGAACTAGACTGTTCGTAAATGAGAATCATAACATTAGCCTCAAACTAATAATTCTAAACAAGAACTAATATTTGAGCATTTCAAAGAGATCAATACATAGACTAGGAATCCTATGATAATAAGAAATGGAGGGCTGCTAGTGACATTAAAAAACATTGTGAAATAATATTAGACAAGAGTTTCAATAATCGAATTTCTTCTTGGGTTTTGTCAATCAAAATAAGGATAAACTAGCTGCCTAGCAACTAATCACAGTAGCATATAAATAATGACAAATGAGATTCATGTATTCAATTTATGTAGCATAGAAAACCATCTCATACAATAGATAACTTGAAACATAAACCAACCATAGTTGATTACACGAGTCACCCTATTCTTCCCAGTTTAAGCCTACTACACAAAAGGAAAAATTCTATACAACCTTTTGTCATAAAAAAAATAAGATTCAATTGGATGCATGTACTTGCAATTCGGGCATGAAGGAAATGTTGGGTTTATTATTAATCTTCCCTTTGACCACATAATCTAATTGTCTATTTTCCTAGCTTAGAAGGTCTTTGTCACTCGACTGGTGCATGGGGAACACACCTAGGGGACATATGCCACTTACTACACATCATTGCATGAGTTTAGGTGCCCTAGGGATGAATCCCTATAATTTAGGAACCCACTCTGAATGCCACCAGCAGTCTCTTTCAGTGGACCTTGGTAGATAAGTAGTCATGTTCAATTATGTTCCAGTTATTAACAGTTAGATCACAGTCAATTATCATAGTTCCAGTTTGCATGATTGAAGGGAGTGTGGGTGCATTTTCTCACCTACCCTCATCAGTTAACTGATTGTAGACTAAGTTAGTTATCCAGAGTTGCATTAGTGAGCTCCAATGGTGATTTTCCTTCACTGAATTAGCTCCAGATTCAGTCCAGGTTGGTAGATCTGAAGCTTATCTTAGGCCTTCGAATTCTCCTATATGCATAACCATTGTATTATGTATTAATTACTGATTCATGAATATAATCATATTATTCCAATTTTGTCTTGATTAATTCAATAGTCTATGCTAAATTCTTCTCTCTCTTCTCAAGCATTCTATTCTCATTTGAATTCATGTAGGATGATGATCCTATGCTTCATAGAATTTAACGTGGTATCAGAGCGGGTATCCATGCCTTCCTCAAACCTTGGAAACTTCCATTGATGCACTAGAAGCAATTGAGTTTCCACATAATTCTTGGAATAATTGTGTTTCTCCCTCTCGATTCTATCCAAAGAAGACTATCCAGGTGTGATGTACTGAGAGAAAATAAACATGTCGAAGTAAAGGGTGTTTGAGCTAAATTAATGCGAATTGAAGTATTTCACAGTGTTTTTGTAGGTACATTCAAATATTTCTTAAAGAATTGTTGATCAATATAGCTATGAAATGGATAATTCAATAACTCTCGCTCCCATAATCCTTACACCCTTCAATTACCTTGATTGGAGGGTAGATATGCAGATTTCCTTATGCAACAAAGTTCTTTACAAAATGACCATGGGAAGAGTAATCGAACCTGAGCAGTGTATTGAAAAATCGAAGCATCTGGATAGGCTTGATAAAGCTTTTGGTTACATGCGCATCCACATCTCCAGGGAGTTATTGTTCCATCTTGATGGACTCAATACTCCGAAAGATGTATGGGATAAGCTCGAATCCTTGCTTGGAAAACATGATGAGATGAGGGGCCATATCCTAGAGAATGAGCTAATAGCACTACAACCCAATAAATTTGACATAATAAAGCTATTCTTCACTAAATTCAAATCACTGGTCATTAAATGCAAGCAATGCGGGATTGAGAAGAAGGATGAGCAATTGGTGCTCTCCATATTGAGAAAACTTGGCTTATCAGTGTTTGTCTCTACTTTTCACTCTAGGAGAGTGACTACTCCTAATTGGAGAATGCCATCCTTGATGAATTCACAAAGTCTGTAATCCAAGAAGAAGACAAGCTGGTACATATGGGAGCTCTCAGAGCCTCTCCAAATCAATCTCTCTTATTTAGTGAGACACGAAATATGCAAGCAAGAAAGAAGCATAAAGGTAAAGAGAAAATAAACATTAAATTTGAATCTAAAGATGAGTTTGATCCATCAAATGAAGCTTCAAGCTCTAGGAAGGACAAACATCAAAGGTGTGACAAGGGAATGTGCTCTTACTGTAAGAAAGGAAACCATATAGAGAAGTATTGTATGAAAACAATTATTGATTAGATGGAAAAACTAATTGAGCATCACAACATTGCACTTCCTGAAGGAACATGGAAGGATGACTCTGGAGAAAATACTGAAGATTATGATGAGATATCCCATGCACTGAATGCTAGCTATTCAAAATCACATTACTTCCTCATTGTTTCAGGAGCCTCCAATCATATGGTTGCATTTAGAGAACCATTCTCTTCATTACAACTTATTCATGTTTCGAGTATTCACATGGGTGATGACACTCAAATTCAAGCTGAAGCAAATGGTTCAATCAAGTTAAAACATGGAGTGTTAAAAAATGTACTCCATGTGCCCTCTTTAGCTGCAAAATTGTTATTTGTATACCAGATGACACACACTGGCCTACCAAAGTGAGTAGTATTTGGTCTTGACTTAGTAGAGATCTTAGATATCTCAACTAGGAAAATTATAGTGAAGGGTGTTTCAAACCATGCCTCCAAAGCATATGAATTCTCACACTTTATTCCATACTCAAACCCAGTACAGTCTCAACTACCATTTGAAAGGGGAGGTAAAACCATTCTATCTACTCCTTTTACATATGATAATGTTTACATTAGTGTTTCATATTCAGAATCCGAAGCAGATGACCTATTTGAATCAGTTGATGAAATTAATGATGAAGTTCATAGTGATCTAGATCCAAATCCAGTCTCTACTCCCAACCCTAGGCCTAAATGGGCACAAAAGGTTATTGAGGTAGCTGGGAACATGAATAGAGAACCATCTGACATGAGGAGAACAAGATCCTAGTTTCAGAAATAGAACCTTGATCTATGTCAAGCAAGTTCACTTGCTTTAGAGAGGTGCAACAAGCTCCTAGTGAGATGCTACATGATGGTAAGGATTGATAAACAAACTTGCTAAGAGAAGAACTAATTGGATCATGCCACTCTTCCTCCAGAAAGAAGAGATAAATGAAACATTACTTCTCCCATCTATCATTGGATTGGAAGAAGATGGAGAGGTCCACATGCATAGTCCTAGGATACTAGTGCACACAAGGATCATCATACTACTTCATTGCACAATAGAGATGCAAGGTTGCAAAAATATTTTTCACAAGTTTTTATTCAAGATGAATTTTTCTCTTGATATGAAAGATTAATCCTAATTTTCCTGCTTATTTTGAGGGGGGGGGTTTCCCATGAGGTTTTCCCCATTTCCTTGGTCTTTAGCAATTATTATTTTCTATTTAGATTGAATGGGCAACCTTCAGTCTTAGTTTCTAGGTCCCAGGCTGTCCAAAGTCAGGATTAAGGGTGGGTGTTGGGATTATTATTAATCCTCCCTTTGACCACATAGTCTAATTGTCTATTTTCCTAGCTTAGGAGGTCTTCATCACTCCTCTAGTGCATGGGGGGCACACCTAGGGGACATATTCCACTTACTGCACATGATTGCATAAGTTTAGGTGCCTTAGGGATCAATCCCTATAATTTAGGAACCCACTCTGAGTGCCACCAACAGTCTCCTCCAGTGCACCATGGTAGGTAAGCAGTCATGTTCAATTATGCTCCAGTTACTATCAGTTAAATCAAAATCAGTTAGCCTAGCACCAGTTTGCATGGTTGAAGGGAGTGTGGGTGCCTTTTCTCACCTACCCTCATTAGTTAACTGATTATAGACGAAGTTAGTTATATGGAGTTGCATTAGTGAGCTCCAGTGGTGATTTTCCCATATTGAGTTAGCTCTGGAGTCAGTCTAGGTTGGTAGATTTGAATCCTATCTTAGGCATTTGAATCGTCCTATATGTGTAACCATTTCATTACATACTAATTACTGATTAATGAATATAATCATATTATTCCTATTTTTCCTCCATGTGTGTGCGATTTTGTCTTGATTAATTGAACAGTCCATGCTAAATTCTTCTCTCTCTTCTCCAACATTCTATTCTCATTTGAATTCATGCAGGATGATGATCCTATGCTTCATAGAATTTAACAGGAAAAGAACTATAATACATCACAAAAATGTGACGTTGTGCAGATTCCATTGCAATCATCTCTCCGCTATCAGACACATTTTTTCTTCTAGCTGCAAGCTCCTTCTTCCATATATGACCATTTTAAGGAGGTCCAACTGCACATACTTGCAGTTCAAGCATGAAGGAAAGTACTTATAAAACATGACAAACATGTGACCCTTTGTAGAGGCCATTGCAATCATCTCTTTGCTATCAGACAAATTTTGCCTTCTAGCTACAAGCTATTTCTTCCTTCTATTGCTACTACCATATCTGACAGTTTTCTGTAGGTCCAACCTCACGTACTTGTAGTTCGAGCATGAAGGAAAAGAATTATAAAACATCACAAACATGCAATTTTTCACAGATATCACTGCAATCATCACTCTGCTATCATATACGTTTTTCCTTCCAGCTACAAGCCCTTTCTTCCTTCTGTTGCTGCTTCCATATCTGACCGTTTTCTAGATGTCCAACTGCATAAGCTGACAACCATAAACTGGAGTTGTTTAAAATCCTTGGATTTTTCTCTGTAGATTAATTTGTTTCTACTGTTAATTCATAATGATCCATAGCTCCCAAGTGGTGTAAACAAAATGAGAAGTCCTTTGAGTACAAATGTATGGTATTTGCATTGGTTAGGGTCTTAATTGAAAGCATTGGGAGGATTTAAGAGGAATGAATGTGGCAAGATCATAAGAGCTATTGCATAATCGTAAGAGATATCGTAGGTAAGTAGTCAGTACAAATCCCCTCTTTCTTTCACTACTGGCCACTGCATTTACACACCTTCATATAGGCGTTCAATCAATACTGACCGTATATGCTCTCCATAAACTACAGTCATGGTTTTGTTGATAGATTCACTTTGCGAGATTTTATTACATCTTTTCGAGTTTTACCTCTACATTTTTACTACATAGTATGGTATTTTCATTGGTTAAGGTCTTAATTGAAAGCATTGAGAGCATTTAAGAGGAATGAACATGGCAGGATTGTAAGATATATCATAGGTAAGCAATGAGTATGAAGCCCCTCTTTCTTTTACTAATAGCCCCTGCATTTACACACCTTCATATAGGCGTTCAATCAATACCCACCATATATGCCCTCCATAAATTGCATTCAGGGTTTTGTTAATAGTTTCTCTTTGCGAGCTTTTATTACATATTTTCGAGCTTTTATCACCACCCATGCCTATCATGTTGTACATCAATTCTCTGAATCCTAACTTTCTCTTTAACTCCAACAATTTTTTATGATATCTGATAAAGAGGAAAAATAAAATTGAGAATTGTTCCACATGAATCGATGTAGAGATATGCATGTATCTGTTTTCCTGGTTAAATTGTTTATATTGTTAGTTGATGTAATGAACCTAAATTAGATTTTAGTCTCACTAACTCTCTTACACATTTTCAAAACAACTAGCTTACGGATGGGCAATTGGCAAGGTGAGTGAGGGAATAAATTGGGGCTTAGGTAAGATTAGTAAGGAAAAGAAGGATACCAAATATTTAGGTTCCTATGCACATGGTGTTGGGTCCTTTTAGGTTTCAAATATCAGCCCAGATGAAGTATACAACTAGGCTTCTGGAAGTCCCAACCTGTGTCAACTAAAACCGTTACAAAGTAGTTTCCAAGAAACTAGTGGCTTTGAATGTTAAGTTTTCTTATTTCTTAGTTGATATTCTAAACCAATTTAAGATGGTAGGATCACTGAAAGAAAAAAAATTACAGTCACACAAGATAACAAAATATTTATCTTGGGAAACCCTCATGGGGGATAAAACCAAACAAAACTTAACACATCTTAAAACCCTTTCACTCTGTTAAGGGGTTTTAATTTGAAGGATAGATTATACATGAACCTTCAAGGCATATCCACTGTAAAATGACCATGGTAAATATTGGTGACTCCTAAGCAGCGAAAGGGTTCATGGAAAATTGTTATTGTTATCTTAATGATGATGACTTTCCATGAAGGGATTTCATCACAAATCTTTCCAAATATGTGCAACAAGGATAAGTGTACTCAAGGTAGTGATTTTGACATCAATTTGAATAATGTTTTGTATAATCTTGCAGAACACATGCTCGAAACTAGGTTTAATGCTTTTTAATACATTACCTCCTTCAATGTAGGGGAGACAGAAGAGTCGACCAATGCTATGATTTCTCAGAACAAGCAGAGGCTGGCTCTTTGCAAGATTGTGGGAATTTTGTTGGTCGTACATTTGGGTGAGATTTATGCCTATTAATTTATGAAAATTATAGCTTCATATAGAAGATAGTATATTTACCATATAGAGAATGTTTCTAGGCCTGATATCACTAAAGAGGCTCTCAGGAAGATTTTCAACAATTTTTCGGTTGAAATTTCATACCGATCTGCAAGCAATCGATACGATTTAGATTCAACAATATAAAATTTCTGTGATGAAAAGATCATTGGAGAGGGTGGTTTTTGGCTCTGTTTCAAGGTAAGAGGGATTTGATAACAAAATCATACATTTTGATAGCCTAGCAGTTTAATTGTTCCTTGTAGAAACGTTGGATGTAGTATAAATACAATATTCAAGCTAAATACTTTTAATCTCTCATGATATTGATCTGCAGCAGTGAAAACGCTATCCTCACAATCTATCCAATGAAATAAATAATTTATGAATGAAGTTAAGATTATGGGAGAAAATGGACATCGAAATATTCTGAACATACTAAAAGTTTTTGCGTAAAGGTATCAAGAGGTTGCTCATCTATGTGTATAAGAGTGTACTTGATAAAATCCTATTCCGTGAGTAATTTGCATTTTATCATGTAGTTCTTCATTGTAATGTTCAAACAGACCCAGTTTTGGTAATGAGAATTCTAAGCATATTTTATTATGTCATGCAATGTGGACATGGATCCAAATAAAACCAATCATCTTGATTAGGTCATGCATTACAACATTATACTCAAAGTGGCTCATGGGCTTCTCTACATCAACAAAGATTTCTCAAATGCTAATTAGTCATTGGAATATCAAATGAAGCAACATTATGTTAAACACTAAATTGAATCCAAATATTGCATATTTTGGCTAAAAAACACTATAAGTTTTCAAATCACAACTTATTCTATGTCATTTTTTATTTATTTTATGTGAATTTTATGCCGATAGGAGTTGGGGTTGAAGGAGCAGATAAACAAGATTCATGAGTGAATGGAAACTGTACGACTTACATCATTTTGATAGTCATCATATTTTGTTAGGGTTAAATGTACTCTGATTAAGATTTAGTTAACTGATAACTGTTGTGATCGTTTGCATGGATTAACAAGTGGCATGATCCATGATCCTTTTGCACCATGTATTCTTGGTGTACGTCCGTGTGGTGGTAGTTAGATTGGGTATGGTGGCATGTCTATTAGTGTTAAGTTTGTATGGTTATATCAGATCTTATAACATTTAGAATCATAACAACATAACCATAACCAAAAAGATCACTGAAAGATAGGCAAGCACAGCCACAAAAAGAACACAGATATTTATCCTGGGAAACCCTCATGGGGAAGAAAACCCAGCAAAACTTCCTCTGTATAAGATGTATAAAAGACAACCAAAAACATTTGTTCTCCTCCTTATGTTCGGTCTCTCTCTCTCTCTCTCTTATGCACTACACAAGTGAGTGAGTGTGTGTTCAAATAAGAATCACAACTCCTCTATTCATACATATTTGTCAATTGACTTTTGCACTAGACAAGTCGGCCCCAATAAACTGTCTGGGCCGACTTCACCTAGGAATACTCAAAAAAAAAAATTATTTATTTATTAGGGAACTAAAGACCTGACACAAGTGGAGTCTTTACCTCATGACTCTATGATGACCAAATACGATAGTAACACCCCATCTGAGGAATAATAACATCTCCCTTGGGTTACATCAGTAAAATAAAATTAGAATATCCTTTGAAGTTACAATATTTCAACACTCCCCCTTAACGAGAAGGTTATTCTACTGACAACATCATCACAGACTATAGGATAACAAAGAGACAGTTACAACAGTACATCGAGGTAATACATCTATACATCACATGAAGTTTTCCATAATCAGTAACTTTGAATAGTTACTCTTTATCTTTTGCATTACATGATCACTTGATCCTTTTGCAGCAACGCTTCAATCTTTCAATCCTTTGTAGCAATACTTCGATCTTCTGATCCTTTGTAGTAGTAGTTCGATCTTTTGATCCTTTGCATGAGCACTTCGATCTTTCAATCCTTTGTAGTGGAAATTCGATCTTCTTGAAAATTTGCAGAAGCACTTCGATCTTATCGATCCTTTGGAGCAACACTTCGATCTTCTACAGCAACCTTCAGATATTCTCAATCCCTTGTAGCGGCACTTCGATCCTTTCGATCCTTTTGTAGCAGCACTTCTATCCTTTCAATCCTTTGTGGAAACACTTCGATCCTTCTTGATCCTTTGCAGCCACACTTCGATCTACTCGACCCTTTGCTGCTACACTTCGATCTACTTGATCCTTCGCCGCCACGCTACCTACAGTACACATGATCTATTTGCAGGATGATCAATCGCGATCACTTTAGGACATAAGTCCAAGGATGATGCAATCCTCCATTAGCATGATCCATGAAATTGATCAGCTGAATTATCTACAACTAAATGTAGATCTAGACCGCACCCAATGCCGGCCCTATCGTCTGTGAGGACTCATCGTAGACCATCCATACCACATAGGTTAGGACCACTCACAAGTGAGTGTTACACTATGGTATCTACACTCACATGTAGGTATACTATACCATGTAAGAGTATTGTCTACAGAGGATATCTTAACCGCATTGAAAATTTCGGCCCAACATAGAACATCCATACCACACAGGTTAGGACCACTCCCAAGTGAGTGTTATACTATAGTATTTACAGTCACATGTAGGTATACTCTACCATGTAAGGGTACTGTCTATAGAACAGATCTCGACCACATTCAAAATTTCGGTGCAATGTAGAACATCCATACCACACAGGTTAGGACCACTTCCAAGTGAGTGTTATATTATGGTGTCCGTGAGGACACTTCATAGAGAATCCATACAACACAGGTTAGGACCACTCCCAAGCAAGTGTTATTCTATGGTATCTACATATGAAGATAGGAATACTCTCCATACAAGATTATTGTCTGCGGAGCAGATCTTGACCACATACAAAATGTCAATCTCGTCATTCGTGAAGACTCATCGTAGAGCATCCATACCACACAGGTTAGGACCACTCCTGAGCGAGTTTTATTCTACTAAATACACAACTGAATGTGGGTACTCTCCATATGAGAGTAACATCTGCAGGGCCATCCTTAGCTAGTAAGGACCACTCTCATGAACAAATTGTTATACCTGCTATCCTCAAGAGAGAATACTATCATCCATAGGTGAATGTGGGCACTCTCCATGCGAGAGTAATATCTGTAGGGCCATCCTTAGCTAGTAAGGACCACTCTCATGAACAGAGTGTTATACCTGCCCTCCTCAAGAGAGGATACTATCGTCCACAAATAGATGTGGGACCTTGTCAGCATATTCAGGTGCACTTGGCCTCTTCCATGCTGGAGCATCACTATCATCCTATAATCAATGTCAGTCTCATCATCACTCCCCATTTTCCAGGAGGATCCATATTATCAACCTACTCCCCCTTTGTCTGAGGAGGATTCATGGTCTCGGCCTGTTCTTCCTTTTCGAGGATAGTCCATATCTTCGACTTGTTCCTCCTTTCTGAAGAAAGTCCATATATTCGACTTGTTCTTCCTTTCTGAAGAAAGTCCATATCTTCAACTTGTTCTTCCTTTCTGAAGAAAGTCCATATCTTCGACTTGTTCTTCCTTTCTCGAAGAGAGTCAATATCTTTGACTTGTTATTATTTTTTCGAAGATAGTCAATATCTTCGACCTATTTCTCCTTTCCGAGAAGGGTCCATATCTTTATCTTTCCTCCTTGTGAGGAAGGATCATCATCACTTTTCCTCCTTGGGAGGAAAGTCTTCAGTATCAACATCACTGTTCCTCCTTGCAAGGAAAGTATTTAGTATCAGCATCACTATTCCTCCTTGCAAGGAAAATATTTTCAAACTACACCAAGCTTGTCACAGAATCTTGGTCACCACATCATCAACTTGCTCATCGAAACTCACATACTGTAGTTTTATGTCTCCCTTCGATACCATATTCCATAGGATTCTTTGTCATCTTTATGTAACTCTAGTTTTCACAAAGAAACATTGTGGTATCCCACCCCATGTCAAATAGTCTTGAGATCATCTTTATGAATCCATATGGCTTCCCAAATAGCGGAGAAATTTTCCATGTACTCTGCTTCTGTTGTACTGAGAGAAACACTGGACTAAACCATGAGATCATGGCGGATCCTAGAAAATAACATCCAACCGAGGTGCTCTTTCTTTCTGCGACACTTCCTGCCCAATCTGAATCTGTATATCCATATAATCTGTAGTCATGATCTCTACCATAGTAAAGTCCCAAATCTGTTTTACCTTTAAGGTACCTCACCATGATTTGCAGCTATCAGGTGAATAGATCTACGGTTACCTAGATACTGACTCAAGGTGTTCACAACAAAGCATATATATAACCTTGTGTTCGTTAGATACATCAATGGGCCAATAATATGTCTATACTGAGTCATATCCACTATCTCTGATGTCTCATCAGATAACAGCTTTATGTTGGTATCCATGAGTGTGTGCATGGCTTTACAATCCAACATATCAAATCTTCTTTGAGATGTCCATAACATACTTTCCCTGGTTCGGAAAGATTCCTTCTGAGCTCTTCCACACTTCCAGCTTGAGGAAATAATGCATCAATCCAAAATCTTTCATCTCGAATTCTTCAACTAGCTTCTTCTTGCAATCTGTGATCTGTTTCTCATTTCCAGTCAGAAATAGATCATCCACATGCAACAATAGTATGCCAGGTTCATCATCCATAACCTTAAGGTAAAGGTTAGGATCAACTTTACTCTTGATAAAGTCCATGCTTGCTAATAAGCTATATATTCTTCCATACCAAGCTCTAGGATCTTGCTTCAGTCCATACAGAGTATTTTTCAACTTACATACATGAGTCACTTGGTTTTTGAATTCAAATTCTTGTGGCTATTCAATGTAAACCTCTTCCTCAATCACACCATTAAGGAAGGCTTGTCTTTACATCCGTATGGTGTATGTCCCACTTCATCATGGAAGCAAGTTCCATGATAGTTCTAATGGAAGTGTACCTTGCTTCATGGGGCAAGTGTCTCTTCATAATTAATTCCCTCTCTTTGAGAGAATCCTTTAGCCACAAATATTTCCTTCCATCAGAAACATGTTTTATCTTGTAGATCCACTTGGAAGATACCACAGTCTTGCTTTCTTGTTTGGGTACTATATCCCAAACATCATTCTAGTATTCTTCCATCATTGCACCTATCACAAGTTCATTATGTTCGGTCATCAACATATCCTAGTATTCCTCATTCAACCTTGAAGGTTGGAACCCACTTTACTCTTGGTAAAGTCTCGATCCATCAAGAAGTTGTCCATCATGTTGTACCATTTCAAACTCATAGATATTCTATAGTCACTCCCCCTGAAGCAGACCATCATCTTCCCTCTGCATTATTTACTGGAGTGACAGGTATAATCCTCTTCTACTATGTATCCATCTCAGGTTACTAGATACAAATATCCCTTCATCTTGAACTTTGTCGAAAAGTTCCTCTTGCATCCATCTGGGAGCTTGTTGTCTTCTATAGGTTTCCATCTTCAACCTTGTAGAAAAGGTTAATATTTTCATCACTCTAAGTGATTTGTCAAGCTCCTGGATGCTCTTATCTATGTGTTCCTTCTGAGCTCATGAAAAGCCTATTCTGTATAGGTGGTTCTTTTCTCGATATATACTTCTACTTCATTGGAGAAGTGTGTCTGGTCAGTAGAGTATGTCATGCCATAATCTATTCTTTCTGAGACAAACCAGGAACCTTTATTTGTATACTTGTTCTTGTAGATACATATTGAAGACACTACGGACTTCCCTTCAGGTCTCAGAACCATATCGTAGACATCATTCCCTATGATCAACTATTACTCTTTGATCATAGCTAAGTTCCATGGCTGGAAGGGTTTGCATCAATGATGTCACACAACTAGAGTGTGTCTAAGGCCTCTTACTTTGGTTTGGAAGTCCTGTTATATTTTCTTCATCATGGAATATCTCTCATGCCCAATATGGTCTTCATCTCTCGAGGTGGATATACTGCTCTCTGAAGCTTTTTCTTCCATCACTGGCCCTGGGAGCTTCAGGTTCATGTTTATTGGATTCAATATTGAATTTTCATCACTTGTTCTTCAGAACAAGTCTCATCCTTATTTTCTTGTAGGAGGTTGTACATGACCTTTCCTACAAGTCAAATGCACCAGTTGCATGGTTAGAACCATTTCATAGAACATATGCATAATGACAAATTCTTATTCATCATACAATTGTTTAGTGAATACAACATTCATCCATATCTCACAGAAACTTTCTAAATTCCTTCCATCTCTACCATGACATCATTTAGATTGTGCACTAATCCAATATGTCAGCAAATAGGTTTCATTGTAGATAAGTAGCAATGGAGAGTTGTATAGCACCATGGGCTACTCACCCATCACATGCATGTTAGTAGTATACTATCATTAATGCAAAAATTCTATCATGTGTAATAAACAACATATATAGGAAATAAAATTCAAAGACTTATCTTTATTTGTTTGTTGTCATCTCGTTCTGGATCAGCAGCTTCTTGTTTAACAAGTGAGATTGCTTCAATCTCATGCTTGCTTGAAAGCTTTTCTGGAATGCTGCTTCTGGTAGACCTAGGGTTTGACAGATAAACCTGAATTTTTCAATTGAGGTATCTTTCAGATCTGATTGTATAGAAATATGCACCTCCTCAAGGCGAGATGAGTAGTATACTCATTTTCCCAAAATTGTGATTAGAACTGCAAAATATCTCATGCCCTAGTTTTCTTAAGTTTCTTCTGCATAAATTCCTGATATTGTTTTTGGGGTATCTACGAAATTACTGCTCCTATGTGTCTGAAACTTTGCACTGAGGTATCCCTGTCTGTCCTCTTTCACACCGCGGGTTATATCAAAATTGGTTTCACCAATTGGAACTTATGTGAGTTTTCCCAAGTTGACCTATTTCAGGACTGTTCGGCATAGCGAACTTGTATGTACTGCTGCGTGTCACTATTTCACCTTTAGGGTCTGAAATGTTTACCATAGAAATCAAAGTCCGTGCCCTATCTAGAACATCTTGCGAAATTTGATTTGGACCTTTGTATTCCTAGAGATAGCAATTCTCCCTAGGTGTCCTGTTTAGGGCTGAATCCTAGGAGAGGTTGGAACCCTAACATGGAGGAATCATATCTCCCAGAATATAATGAATTTGAGGCTAAACTTTTACACATGGTACATCATGAATTTATCTTTTTCCTATGAAATTTTTGGCTCCTGAGCGTTCTCCAATATTGAGATATAGCGAATGTACCCAAACTAATAGTTTTAGTATTTTAGGGTTTTCAAGCATGAAATCCTAATCTTCAATAGCTGTAGCTGTAGCACTGTTTCAGTTGCACAAAGACTTCTTTCATGGTGGATCTGATACCATGTTATTTTTTATGGTTATATCAGATCTTATAACATTTAGCATCAACCAAAAATATCACTGAAAGATAGACAAGCACGACCATAAAATAGAACACAAAGATTATCCTGGGAAACCCTCACGTGGAAGAAAACCCAACAAAAATTACTCTGTATAAGATGTATAAAAGACAACCAAAAATAGTTATTCTCCACCTTTTGTTCTATCTCTCTCTCTCTCTCTCTCTCTCTCTCTCTCTCTCTCTCTCTCTCTCTCTCTCCTATGCGCTACACAAGTGAGTGAGTGTGTGTTNAACATATTTGTCAATTGACTTTTGCACTAGACAAGTCGGCCCCAATAAACTGTCTGGGCCGACTTCACCTATGAATACTCAAAAATAGTATTTTAGATTATTTATTAGGGTACTAAATACCTGACGCAAGTGGAGGCTTTACCTCATGAATCTATGATGACCAAATACAATAGTAACACCCCCTCGGAGGAATAATAACATCTCCCTTGGGTTACATTAGTAAAATACATTTAGAGTATCCTTTGAAGTTACGATATTTCGACAATTAGATGACGAATGTTACATCTACTTGCAACTGTTCTCTGCAGTTTGTGTTTGTGGAGTTTGTTACGGGTTATGAATGGTGCGTGGCTGCATGTGCTAGTACTCAAACTTATATACAATTTGTTTATCATATCTTCTTCAGAGTGTTGAACAAGCACGAAAATTATTAGGAAACCGTATTTTTATACTAAACATGTTGCATTTCCTCGATTTGACTGCAACTTGTTATCAGCTTAATCATGGATTTTACTTTTAGGTTCCTATGGACTCTTGCGGCAAGAGTTTTTGTCTTCATCATTGCGAGAAGAGATTTCACCATTGCCATTTCCTTTTAGCCTACAGGAGGATATTTCAGAATTATCCTTCGAATTTGAGGTACTCTATCAACCTTTGTATGGATTCCCATTACCTAAACTTATATACAATCTACTTATCATATCTTCTTGAGAGTATTGAAGTAGACTGTTCGTAAATCAGAATCATAACATTAGCCTAAAAATGATAAGTCTAGACAAGAACTAATATTTGAGCATTTCAAAGCAATCAATACATAGACTAGGATTCCTATGATAAAAAGAAATGGAGGGCTGCTAGTGACATTAAAAGGCATGGTGAAATGATATTAGACAAGAGTTTTAGAAATCAAATTTGTTCTTGGGTTTCGTCAATTGAAATAAGGATAAACCACTCGCCTAGCAACTAATCACAGTATCATATAAATAATGATAAATATGATTCATGTGTTCTATTTATGTAGAATAGAAAGCCATCTTATATAATAGATAGCTTGAAAGATAAGCTAACCATAGTTGATTAAATGAGTAACCCTATCCTTCCCACCTTAAGCTTTCTACACAAAAGGGAAAATTATATACAACTTTTTTTTCATAAAATGACAAAAGATTCAATTGGATGCACGCACTTGGAGTTCGGGCATGAAGGAAAATCCTTATAAAACATCACAAACATGTGATGTTGTGCAGAGGCCGCTGCAATCATCCCTCTGCTATCAGACAAGTTTTTTCTTCTAGCTGCAAGCTCTTTCCTCCTTCTGTTGTTGCTTCCATATCTGACCATTTTATGGAGGTCCAATTGCAAGTACTAGCAGTTCAGGCATGGAGAAAAAGGATTACAAAATATCACAAAAATGTGATGCTATGTAGAGGCCACTGCAATCATATATCCGCTATCAGAAAAGTCTTAGCTTCTATATTCAATCTCTTTATTTCTTCTGTTGTTGCTTCCATATCTGATCGTTTTCTGGAGGTCCAACTGCATGTACTTGAAGTTTAGCATGAAGAAAAAGCCTTATAAAGAATCACAAACATGTGATGATGTGGAGAGGCCACTGCAATAATCTCTCCACTATTAGAAACGTTTTTTCTTCCAGCCGCAAGCTCTTTCTTCCTTTTGTTGATGCATCCATATTTGACCATTTTCTGGAGGTCCAAATGCATAGGCTGATAGTCAGAAACTGGAGTTGTTTAAAAGCCTTGAAATTTTCTCTGTAGATTAAATTGTTTATACGGTTAGTACACAATGTTCCATAACTCTCAAGTGGTGGAAACAAAATTAGAAGTCGTTGGAGTACAAATGTATGGTATTTGCATTGGTTAGGGTCTTAATTAAAAACATTAAGAGAATTTAAGAGGAATGGACATGGTAGGATCATAAGAGATATTGAAGGATTGTAATAGATATTGTAGGTAAGCAGTGAGTACGAAACCCTTCTTTCTTTCACTACTGGCCCTTGCATTTACACACCTTCGTATAGGTGTTAAATCAATACCCACCATATATTCCCTCCATAAACTTTAGTCAGGGTTTTGTTGATAGCTTCGCTTTGTGAGCTTATTTTACAACTTGTCAAGTTTTACCTCTACGTTTATACTCCAATGTATGGTATTTGCATTGGTTAGGGTATTAATTGAAAGCATTGAGAGTATTTAAGAGGAATGAATCTGGCAGTATCGTAAGAGATATCATAGGTAAAAAATGAGTATGAAGAACCTCTTTCTTTTACTACTGGCCCCTGCATTTATACACCTTCGTATATACGTTCAATCAATACCCACTGAATATGCCCTCCATAAATTGCAGTCAAGATTTTGTTGATAGTTTCTCTTTGAGATATTTTATTACATCTTGTCAAGATTTTATCACCACCCATGCCTGTCATGTTGTACATCAATTCTCTAAATTCCAATTTTCTCTTTAACTCCAACAATTTATTATGATATCTGATACAAAGGAAAAATAAAATTGAGAATTGCTCCACATGGATCGATGTAGAGGGATGCGTGTATACGTTTTCGATGTTAAATTGTTTATATTGTTAGTTCATGTAACGAACCTAAATCAGTAGGAAAGGAAGGATAGAAAATATTTAGGTTCCTAAGTGCATCATGTTGGGACCTTTTAGGTTTCAAACAATAGCATGGATGGAGTCTATTACCAGGATTCTTGGAGTCCCAACTTGTGCCAACTAAAACTTTTACAAAGAAGTTTCCAAGAAACCAGTGGCTATGAGGAGGCTTAAGGATACTTTTGGAAATATGTTATGGGTGTAAATATAATTATTTTCATGTTTAGAGAACCTTTGGAATGAAATGGGGTCGAACAAGGGCCAGTTTCTGGGATTCCCAAACACATTAAGATGGACTTGAAATCTTGTTTTCATATCTGGTATTTATTATTAAGCCTATTAATTGAACCTCAGAAAATGAGTGGGGAAATTTGGTTACATATATATTGTTTAATACATAAAACTAGAAAAATAGTAAAAAATGGCATTAAATATAGACAAGGTAATACAAACTTCAATGTATCTTAACAAAGTAGACTCATATTGTATGGAATATTTCAGATACATGTAATTACATAAAAAATATCAGTGTTGAAATGGATCTCACTGGAAGCTTAGAGTTATCCTGTTATGGCGTTAAACCCCATAGATTGGATCTGGGAATAGAAAATTGTGTAAGATAGAATGTTGAGCCTCCCAAATTCTAAAAATGGGATGGAAATTAATTGAAACTGTTATTAAATTATAGAATGGACATCCATACATTAGTTAAATATGAGTGGGATCAAAATTCCCATTACAAAGAATTCCATTATAACAAGATTAACACATAATAGATAAGAAGAAGAATGAATACATAGTTTCATTGAATGGAGGCCTTCAAGATATGGTGAATGGTATGGAAATTGGATGAAGTGGACTTCAAAACCTATAAATAAACACCATTAATTGTTAAATTCCATTAATATTCACCCAACACTAAAAAGCAGTTGGGGAACACCTTTCGACCGTGACTATGGGCACATCTCCCTAAGTATGAAAACTAGATCTGTCACCATAAAAAATCACACAAGAAAAATATGTGAATGACGCGCTCAACCTCATTTTTATAAAATTTAATTGCTTCTAGAGTTTCCTTCATGGAAATTCGAATTCTAGATGAGTTGGCTGATTTTGGACATCACTTTTTGCATAATGACTCACTTTCCTTCTTGAATACGCCCTCACTTGCTGATATTAGTGTTTGTATATTTTATGGATGTTTCTAATCCTTCTTGGGTTGCACAAATCAAGAAAATTCCTTTCTTTTTTATTTTTCCTTCAGTTTCTTTCCTTTTTTACAGTTACCAACTTTTTCTTGCTTTTTTTCTTTTCTTCTTTTTGTCAGTTTCTTGTTTTTTACTTACACCTTTCTTTGGGATGATTTCTTCCAGTTTCCAACTTTGGTAAGGCAATTATTGAGGCCCACCTTATCTCCTATGCACCCTCCTATGAATTTACAACTCCTAGAAATTATTATTAATTAATTAATTAATCAAACTATGATTTTCATCACTTCTAAATTAATGTAATAATTTAATTGCATAAACTAACTTTGGCCCATTATATTATAACTCTTTATTAATTTATTTAATTTCTTCTTCACTATGACCCATGGAGTTTAGTGGGTTAGGTTTGACCATGGAACTATGCAAAATGGGTAAATTACATTCATCCCCTACAAAAAGTGGTTGTCCTGAAGCAATTTGAGATCTATTGGTGAACTTGACAAGATTTGGAATTCCAAATTCCAACTAAACTCAATGGAAGTTCCACCATGTTGTTGTTGCGCTACTCTAATTATAATTGTATCTCCTAAATTGATCCCAGGATCATACTGTTTGTGTTTCATCCCATACATCAATGCAAAGTTAAATGGTCCATCGATTCCTGGATCCCACTATCACCTCTGCATCCTCCCAAACATCACAACCAACTAGAGGAATCTATCATTAGGAAGGAGGTCAAGGTCACACCACCACATTGGAAGTTGATCACTCCCAATGCAAAACTAAACATGTTTTAGACTCTCCTATAAAGAATGGAACTCCTCATTGTGGGGCTGAATCATATTGTCTCTCGAAAATATGAGATCCCATGTGCACGGGAGCACTGAAACTCACATTACTGATGCTCCAAACACATAGGTGGTGATCCCATGTCCATCCATATATACTAAGAACATCATATCAAAACCATAGATTCTCATGTTTCTCACAAGTATGGAAATGTGTATCATATAAATCTCCATAAATGCAAACAATGATGTCAATCATGTGCCTTTTTATCCACGAAGGGAGTGGAAAGAAACATGCTTCCCTAGGTGAAAACATACAATGGATCAACCCTCTTCCATTGGTCAAAGGATGCAAGAATCCATCCAAATATGTGTATTTCGTCCATTGAGGCCACCTTGTGAAAGGTTTATGTCTCAACAACGTCTCGTGGTAGCTTGTTTGCTTAACTACCCTCCACCAACCATGAGTAAAAAAATATTTCTAGAAGAAGACTCCATGTGTGATGTGTAATCTTCCACCCAATCCATAAGTGGATGAATGACATCAAATGGAAGCAATATGTTCCTATGTTGTTGATCACAAAACATGTCAATATTAGAGGTATCAATAAATTTACAAAAATAAATTTTACCTTCTAGAATCTCAAATTGTGAAGTGCATCTATCCATAGGTGGATAGAATATTCTATTGTTGGATCCCAATGGATTGAAATCAAGATAATGGCTTCTAGGTCTAGGTAGAATGCACTCAGGTTCCTTCTTCATCCATGATTTTTCCTCATATAGAGAAATCTTATCATCCCCTAAGCATGGAACTAGTGCACAACTCCAATGGATCAACTCTTTGGCACCAGGTCCACTCAATGGGTGCAAGTGAATGAGGGAGGAGTCAAAGAATGGAAGTGGATTCCTCTGTTGTCATTAGGAAAGGAATGGCGAATTCATCAAGTCATCATGAACACATATGGGAGCCTCCTTCTCATCATGTGGCACCAACAAGGAAAATCCATTCACCCAATTTTCATCCTCGCCTGATATAAATGAATTAAAAGTGTCGAATGAAGAATTGTAAACATACATCCCGCAATACTCATCCAACAAGCTAATGGATGTACAAATCTTTCCATTGGTTGGTTTAATGAAAGTGTGATCATGTGCCTCCTCCAAAATTGTACAAGAGTTTCCCTAAGGGAACTCATAATCTCTTTAGAACCATGGGGTTGCGTGGGATTCATCTTGCTTAAGCTCAAACTCCTCAAGCAGGTGCAAATTGGAATACACCTCATGTGCATGTGTAGAGGAGGTATCAAATGGATGCAAAATAAATATTTGTTTTTGCTCACATTTTAGGACAATGTTAGTTATAAGAAAAAAATTATTGCGAAAATTAAAGGACCCTTTTCCTTCCAAAGTATTCATTTCATTGATGCCTATACCAACCCAATTAGTGGATAAATAGGAAATTGTATTTGTTGATCCATGAAGAATGTGATAAGCCACCTCCTTTAGATATGAATCTACCACCCATAATGGTATCTCATAAGGTGTCTCCTTCAAAACATACTTTCAAAACAACCCTATTCAATCCTCATCCATTAAGCAAGTGGATGCATGTATTCCTCCATAGGCTACCTCAACAATGGTGTGCTTCTCTTCCTCCTCCATGAGTGTGTGAATCTCTCCAAGAAGAAACTTAAATGCTTGATCCTTCTGAAACATATGCAATTCAGAATGTTCCTCATGCACAACCATCACATGAGGTTCCTCCTTAGGTCCATGAATGGAATCAACAATATGAGAATGGTTGTCCAAACTGTAGGAGGGAGAATGTGATCTTGGAAACTTCTCATGATTCATGAAGCTGCTCAATATGAATCTCTGATTATTCAAGTGCACTATGAGTACTCTTCAAAGAATCATGGGTGGAGTCCAACCAAAGAGTGAGCTTGTCAATCTATTTTGCGTCCCTCA
Source organism: Pseudotsuga menziesii (assembly GCA_001517045.1). Taxonomy (NCBI): domain Eukaryota; kingdom Viridiplantae; phylum Streptophyta; class Pinopsida; order Pinales; family Pinaceae; genus Pseudotsuga; species Pseudotsuga menziesii. The sequence goes on from LPNX010300255.1 coordinate 124,280, forward strand.
AAGATGCATCATGATACATCCCCACAAGCTCCGAAAAATTATCTCTATCCAAAATCAATTACAAAATGTTACCTTTGAGGTCTGTCACTACTTCCCAAATGGAATCCAAATCTTTAATGGAATATCGATCCTCCATTGATGCAGCTCTCCAACAATAATTTGACACTAATTCCATAGTGTCATGTACAATGCTTTAGGCCTCATTGATCTTCCTTTTGCTCATCTTCAAAGGCCATTAAAATGAGTGGTTCTCTTAAGGAAAAACATCCTCTTATTCTTTATTTGGTCAACTTCATGATGATGTCCATGTGGTGACTTAGGGGTTGATCCTTGGTCTTATTTCATTGTTGCAACATTATTCTCTTTATTCTCATGGGAAAATTATCCTTCTCCTTCACTGCAAATACCTTGCAGTATCTTGTGCTCCCCTTCAAGGAACTTTGTTTATGTTTTCTGACCTGGAAGACCAGGTGGTTCATTTCTCTTCTCAATGATGATAGTGGGATGTGGATTCTCACTCATTCTAAGCCTCTCCTATGATGTGGCTGTAACTTCATCATGATACAAGGGAATACAAATATATGAAATTTGTTTTGGATTGAAAAAAAAACATGTTTATAGATAGGTAGGAAAATATTAAATATTAAACATTAAAATTAGCAATGAAATGGGTTAAATTTGGTGAATATTATGATAAAAAAACATATTATATGTAAATATAAGCGATATTAGACACTAAGAATGACCAAATAACGAATTATTTTTTTGAAAAAACCCAAAAAATAGCCAGTTGGCGAAATTTCGCCCCTAGAAATTACCCTAGTCCCAACCCGTGCCAACTAAAACATTTACAAAATAGTTTCGAAGAAACTAGTGGCTATGAGAGGGATTAATGAGACTTTTGTAATTCTGCTATGAGTGTATATAGCATTGTTTGCAGTTTAGATCATATTTGGAATGAATTGGGGTCGAACAAGCAAAACTAGTCTGTAACCCTTCATCTTCTATAATTTTACGTATCTATATTAAATAAATATATATTAGATTACATAAATGCATTCATACCTTCAATATTTTCATTTTCATTGTTAGGTACTTTTTATATAAAATGTAATTAAAAAGTATATATATCAAATAAAAAAAATGTTTAATACAAGTATATATTAATATTTCTATTGCTAAGTGTTTGTTATATAAAATGTAATCATATATATTAAATATGTGTTTGGAAAACTTGTTTAAATTGTACATTGAAAATATCTTCAAATAGTTTCAAAACTAAAATTTTAATTAATAAAATTTAATGTTAATATTATATATAACTTTAGATTAAGAATTTAAAACAATACATTTACATTACTAATAGAACTGGAATTGGTTTTATTATATCTTTATTTTTTCAAATCAATTAAACAAATAAATAAATAATACATAATGAATATACATATTTATTAGTATATTTATGATTGTTAAAGTGTGTATTCAAATTTACATATTATGGGTTTTTAAATGAATGCATCTACATATATTGAAAATAGTTTCAAATAATTTCAAACTTGAATTAAAGAAATAAATAAATAATGACCTATATGATACTAACCCCCAAGACACCATATCCCTTGCTAATCCCCAACCTATCATCTACCTTGAACACTTATCACTTATCTAAGATTTTAACCCGTTATCTTCTATAATTTTATACATCTATATTAAATAAATATATGTTAAATTACATAAATGCATTCATACCTTTAAGGTTTCTTTTGAGTTGAGAGTTGTCGCGATAAGGTTATACGAAAAGGTCATTTCCAAGTTTAAGAATAATGAGGGGTGGACAACATGTAAAAATTGTAATATTCGAGCTAAAAAAGGTTGCTCCCTCTACCCTACCATTTTTGACATTTACATTGATAAGCTAGAAAAGTGTTTAGAAGAAGCAGGTTGCACCGGTACAATCTTAGCTGGGATAGTTATCATCCTCCTACTTTAAGTTGATGATATTGTTCTTATGGCAAGGTGTCATTCTGATCTCGATAAGAAGTTAAGAATTCTTACATATTTTTGCTCTAACATGGTTATGACTGTTAACACCGACAAGACAAAATTCGTGATTTTTAAATCTAAGAAAGACACCTATGCAAATTTGATTTATGATAATAGAAATCTAGAGGAAGTGACTTCTTACAAGTGCCTCGGAATTGATATTCATCACAAGCTCAATTGGAACTATAGCATTGAGGAAAGGATTAATGGAGGGTGGAAATCTTATTTTGATCTTGAAAATAACTTTAAATCAACCAATCTGATCAAGCGGGATAAAAATAAGCTCCTCTTTGAAACTATTGTCATCCTTGTTATCTGACTCTATAGGGGTGCAACATTTATAGAGAATCTTGGAGGAAGATTGAGAAAATCTAGAAGCGGTTCATAACTTATAAACTCAAAATTAAAATCAATAAGCCTCATCCTATTCTCCTCATAGAAGTGAGTCTTTCCTACACTGGAATCCCCATCGTAAAGTTTGGTAAATTTAAAGTAGCCATAATAGGCTTACTCACAATGCCGGAGGGTGGGAAAAGGAAGGGAATTGTATGGACTGGGAGAGAGCCCCAATAATTCTCTGGTGATTGCAATTGAGGTTGTGGTTGTGGTTGCAGTGTGGGTAGAGTGGTGTTGGATGAAAGAGTGCAAAGATTCGTTATGTCTCTTGAAGCTGGTGGAGGAGGTAAAGATGGGAAGCAAGCCATCATGGATGTGTCAGTGAATAATATGGGACCTACAACCAACAAGGAAGGGATGGCTATGCTGTCGATGGAGGTATCAATGGTAGGGATGAAATTTTCTGGTGTGGTCAGCCCCTGCTAATCATGGTAAGTTAATTGGTCCACTGGCACAATATTCCTCTCATGAGGGAACACCATAAGGTAGAAAACAATGGATGTCATGGCTCTCATAACATACATATAACTACATCCGAGGAGAAGGTTAAAATCAAGCTGAGCATTGACAACCTCTATGTCAATCAGAACCATCTTACCGGCTAATGATATGGGGACATGCAGAAGAATTCCCTGGGTTTTGGTGGGGTGACCATCATAGGAGAAAAGTGTAGTGATAGACGATTGGAGGGTAGGGGACCCGAGTTTCTGCTAGAAAAATGTTGAAATGACACAGGTGGATTCCCCTTCATCGATGATACATTGATGTATGACCAAATTACGAATTGAGACCAGAATCTGGAAGGTGATTGTGGATGGCATTCTTGGCTCTTCGTGATCCAAATTAAATGTGATCAACTTGGAATCGGAGGGATCCACGACACCAAGTGCAGATAACAATGCTTTCCACTATGGCGGGCATGTTTTGAGCACCTCGAGAGTGGACATGGCAATAGGTGACTGAGCCAAGTTTTCAACGATGCTATAATTCAAGGCAGCTCTAGCAGTGGCATTGTTGGTGATATGTTGCATGGGAAACCATGGACCTCTAGCCGCACCATCAGTGTGCAGTGGGGGTAAGTGGAGAGGCATGTTTTGAGTGCCAGAGGTGGATTCCACTGATGGGTTAGTGGTTTTCATGGTGGACCCATACTAGTTTCGTCTAGTCAAGAGGTTCACTTCTTCAGTTGACAACGCCATCACATGATGGATACCAGTTTCCGTAGGTGGAGCCATGGTGGGTGCTACAAGAATAGGTGGGGGAAAGGGTGCGGTTGCAACCATTCCCTGGATTGGTAGCGGGTTTTGGAGTATCGTGGGAGGAGGGCTTGGTGGCAATGGGTTGGGTTGAGCCTATGTTGCCGCATTGGTGTCCTATTGAGCTTCGTTTTGGAGAAACTACTTGACACGGTCCATGTGCAGGAATTCATGAGTATAGTGATCGTAGACATTGCACAATTGAAATGGATGATTAGTCCATAGCGGAGCAGTTCGTCCCGATCGATTAGGTTGTTGGGGGTTTTGGGCTGGCAGGTTAGCACCATTGTTGTTAGGAGGGTTAGGTTGGTGGCCACCTCCTTGTGGTTGGTTGTTACCCCGGTTTCTATTACCTTTCCCTTGTTGGTTATTGGGGGTTGGTTGGTTGGGAACATTTCACTGAGAAAAAACTTAACCTATGGATGTCGAAAGAGTTGGGGCGGGGGACGAAGTGGCTTGCATGGGTGGTGCATAGTAGGCTGGAGGAGCTGGAGGGGATACGAATCTGGTCATTGGTCCCGAATATGGTTGTGCTGGCCAAGTTGGTGCGTGGGCATGCTGAGTTTGCAGGGGTTGTGTATAAGAGGGTGTGGCTCTAGAAGGGGCCATCATACTTGAGTAATCGGGTACCTGGCTTGGTTGCACAACATTAGGGGTGTTTCTTTGGTGCAGTGGCATCATCAGAGGTGCCACATAGTACTGTGGATGTTGGGGGACATAACCTATGATGCCATCCGCAGCATGGGATGCCCTTAACGTATCGTGGTGAGAGGTGCCAGCATAGGGAGCATATGTGATGATGGTGTATAGGTATCCAGACTGAGCATAAATTAAATCAAACCGTTGGGCCTTCAAAATGGATTCTTTCTCATACTAGGGACGTTCGGAGGCAACTTCCTTGATTATGGGTGGTAGCAGGGTCTTTAAGAACCAATTGAGGAAAATCATGTCATCAAGCTGGATTTTGCATAGGCTACGTCCTTGCCACCACTCATGGATGTGATCAGTGATGTGCATAGTGGTATTTTGACAGCAAGACAACAAGATGTCAACGTCCTCGTCGTATATGATTGGGAGTTGGAAGTATTGCAGAAACATGAAGACTAGTGAATTTAAGTCTGGGTAAGAGGCTTGAGGTATCTCAATATACCATTTGGTTGCAGTGCTTGTGAGGGTTCACTGGAAAAACCTAAGTCTGATTGAATCGTCTACAATGTTGTTTGACGAGCAACATAGATGAAACAACATAATGTGGTTTTGGGGGCACTCAACAACTTCCCTTCAAACTTTGGAATGTCTAACGGGATTTTAGTTGGCATGGGAGGCCAATGGGGTTGATGGTTGATTGGGTCATTCGTTAACCTGGCCAAATCAGGAAAATTGAGGCGAGCCATGAACGGGAGGTTATACCCAAGGTTGATGCGGGAGGTACCGGCGATGCTGCTGGAGTTTGCCGGAGTATGGTGTCTTAGCATGACTTGGGGGTACCTGAGTTTGAATTCCCACAACAGGGATAGTCGAGATGGTCGCAGAAGGGCTGCTGCCCCCAGATATGAAAGGTGGCACTGTGGGAATGATAGGAGTAGGTGTGGGACCACCACTAATGCATTAGAGGAAATTTCAACTCAAAATGGGCCTCCTAAAATGAATTCATAAAATAATAGTTAAAATAATAAAATAATATTTATTAATTTTGGAGGAA
>LPNX010300255.1:129830-143226 GCA_001517045.1 Pseudotsuga menziesii
AGTAGACTCAAATTGACATGTGTAACAGTATTGGGACCACTGGCCGGGATGTTGGTAATGATGTGAGGTAGGGACATGGGTACACTACCAACCACCCCTTCTAAGAAGAGATCAGGATTTATGCCATCCATGGGGCTTGACGGTGCAGCGAAAAGATTCGGCTCGGACTGGTAGGAATCTGAGTCAGAATTAGAGGCTGTGTGACCTTCTGATGGTGAGGATGATTGTCAAGGAGGGCCTCGACGGTGATGGTCTAAAGACCCAAATTGAGGGAGATCCCCCCTAATCTGTGAGGAAGAGCATGGTGGATCAATGGTTATTTTCTGGTAGTAACCAATAATGAATTTTGGACCCCGATTTAAACAAATTCCTATTGGTTCACAGGTGGTCACTCGGCCACCAAGACTGCTAGAAGACAGCGCTTGGATTTTTCCTCACAAGGGTGTTTCTAGTCAATCGGAAGGGGTCGTTTCCCATTTTGCTTAGCAATTCCTCTCGTTGGCCAGCTAATTTGGGGTTCCTGTGGTACTCCTCATAATGAGTTTTAGGGAAAATCCCAAGCACTTCCCACAGTTATGACGGTTGAGACTTATGTACTCAAAACGCAATATTTGACAATGTTTTAATAATGACAAACATAATATAACTTGCAGAAACTAACATAAAATAGGCAGATTGCATGTGACAGTTAACTCATGGTGAATGGGCCATTCAAACAGGAAAACAAATGTAAAAATGATTCAAAAACAACCAAGTCACTTTTGATTGCTAGTCAACGGCGACTGATTCGCACAAACAGTCCACACAGTAGCGACTGGGTCACCTCTAAGGCAAGTCGTACCTTTTGGGGCTGTAGTCATGATTGGGTCACGAGTTTCAATGTGAAAGAATCATCTGGGTCGTACTTTTCATCCCGAAAGTAGCGACAACGACCGAAAACGGGAAAAAATAAAAAATAGAGACGATGATGGTCGACAAAGGTAGGTGATGGGGCCGTACGGACTCATATCGGCCTTGTGAGGGCCCGATTGGGGACGGCTGTGAAGAAAAACCTGCAAAAACTTATAAAACCAAGGATCTAATGGGATCGACCCGGTATGGTCACCAAAATTGTAGCCAGGTAAAAACCCAACCACGTGCAAATGCACCTCCCTTCCGTCAAAGGGACGAAAGGGTAGAGTTCACAATGGAAGGACTAGTTGCAAACAAACGATTAGTAAAAAAAATAAACAAGTACAAACAATCTATAAAACTAAACAAAAAACAATGAGACCATTATACCTTTCGATTTACTTGAAAAGGGGGCCACCGTTCCCTAACTTAGAATGCTACTGCTTCTCCATAGGTTTGGTACTATGGAGGGTGACTCAACACACAAAAATGGGAGCAAGTGGGGCAAATGGAATGTTTGGTGACTTGGGATGAGTAGTTTGAGAGTGATGGTTTCTCAAAGTAATCATGCAAGTATAATATCGGTGGAAGGAATGAGTCATGTTGTGATAGGGACCTCCACCCTTTATTTATAGTTTTTCTATCATTTTCTCTCATTTAGGGTTTTGGACCCTAATTAGGGTTTTAGGCCCTACTTAGGGTTTTAAGCTCCTTTTTGTTGTTTTTTAGTTCTTTTAGGGTTTTCAGCCCCTTTATGAGCTTTTTAGCTCTTTTGTGGGTGTTTTAGGCCATTTTTAATATTTTTGAGCTTTTTTTTAGAGAGAATAAGGTTAAAACATAGGTGTGGAGGTCAAAAATGAGGAAAAAAGGTTTGGAAATGGATGTCTATATGTGGTGTAGGATGTATGGAGCTGGTTGAGCAATTATTTTTGTTAACACACTCCAACGTCCATAGCAGAAGAAACTCTACTTTTGCATAACCAAGGGACCCTAAACATTAACCCTATATGGGATGGCGCGCATTTCCCAATTTCCTCAATTAAGAGCCGTAGAAAATACTAGGGTTGTACTTGAATTTGAATATGGGATGGAACACATTTTCCAATTGCCTTAATTAAGAGCAGCATACACTGCTAGGGTTTCCTCAAATAAGAGAAGCAGACACTACTAGGGTTGTACTTGCATTTGAATCATCCATCAAAATTCAAGTGTATTGAGTAGCTGACAAATCAAATCAAACTTTAATGTCAACTGCTTATTTGGAATTATGTGCCATCTTTTTCATTTATAGAATGGTTGTATATTACATTCCACTGGGACTATATAACATCCATGGAATGGTATTAATCCAAAGTAAGGATGCGTTCTCATGCAGTTTTGCATTTGGAACCAGTGCCTTGGACCATCATTAGTCAATTTAGCATTGTTACCTTAAAAATATATGCAAATTAACTTATTGTATTTTAATAAAATTGTCGAGAGAAATGGCCTAGGTGCTACTAATTAACTTATTGTTGTATTACATACATTTCAATAATTAGTAAAGTGTAATGAACGATCTTTTTTTCACTAGGTACTTCAAAGCCTGATAACCATAAGACTAAGTGAATATATGATCTTGATAAGTAATTAATTTATTTATCTTTATATTTTTTTTAAAAATTATTTTGTTCATTTAATAAAATATGTTTATTAAATTTACAAGCTATAATAATTTTCAATAAATTTGTTTATCTTTATATTTTTTGAAACTTTTCATTCAGTTTATTTAATGTGATATGTTTATTAAATTTGATAAGTTATAATAATTTTTAATTAATTTTAAAAATAAATAGATTAGTATAAGTATTTGTTAATCTTTTTATTTTATTAAAATTATTAAATTATTATAGTTAAAAAAAATATTTTTGCAATAAATTTATTCGAATAAAAATAAACTTTCTTAATCAAATTAAGGAATATTTTATATGTGTTTTTTATTCTTTTTAAAGTTAAATAAAATAAAGTTAATTTTCATAAAAATTAATAACCACACACATATAAAGACTTTAATGTGGATGAATTAGTTGGAGAAAATAATCTTTCTGCAAAACATCTATTTTCAATATGATATGATGGGTAATCCCCATATTTGTGGGGCATATTCTTAGTGGGTTGATGTTCCCTTTATGGTTATTCACACATTACCATTTTCATCAAATTATTTATTTAAAATAAAACAACTATAAATTAAATGCAAAATTGTGAATAAAATTTAAGAGATATGCTTAAACATGTTGACATATTTATATTGGCATCTCATTCCACATTAATGCAATTATGTTTAGGTAAAATTATTCCTCAATTTGGTAATGCCTATACTCATAATCATCGTCAACTAAGAAATTAACAACTATTACATGTCCTTGTATAAGATTTATGGAACAGAGTAATTCAAAGATATTTCCACATGAACATTGTCACCTCAGGGCTCTTGTATTGTAATACATCACATGCCATACTTAATATGTAGAACGAAAACATTACAATATAGTGTGATAAATTTTATGCACTATTCCAAGGATTGAATTGAGAGTATAAAACGTTAACACCAATATGTCTAGATGGAGTTGATTCCATAAACATGGACTAATGTTTTACTTCATATTATTATTACCCAAGCAACATAGTTCTTAGACTGCTAAAGTGATAACTTTTACAATGTTTTCCTTTTTATTACATCCATCTAAGACATTAAATTAATACTTATGATATCATCCTAACGATTATATTTACATGATTTTTCCTCTTCTTCCCACCCAATACTTCTACACGAAATGTAATAAAATATACCATAAATATCTGTATTTCCATATAACATAATTAACCCCCCTTATCCCTTTAATATAGGGCAATATATTTTCTCATTTTTGTATCATAGTTTATTCCCCAATATGAATGGATGTGATAAGATATTGCCCTACCAAGTGACCCCCCCGTGGAGATAGATAGGGAGAGATGTAGAGAAAGGGGGAAATATAATGTGTGCACATTTAATAATGTGTGTGTGTGTGTGTGTTATTTTTGAAAAATAACACACACGTGTTAATAACATGTGCATGTTTTTAATTTAAAAAATGGTAGGATTTATTTTTTCCATCTATGTGGTGGATGAATTGCCTTCTTTGTTTTTAGGTTCAGATTGTAAAACTTGTAGGTTTGTCCTTCAAATAACAAAACACATCCATTTTTTCATTTCCCTATTTTCCAACCTCAAATCTATGTATGCTTTATGTGTTTGTTGCTAATTAAAATGCACACACTTATAGAGCTTTTTGTGCAGATTCAATATATATATAGGAAGACACTAGTCTTTTATATTTATTTATTTATTTTTATTTGGTCATGTGCCAAATTTAAAAAAAAAAACATAGGTCTCTTATTTTCTTTGTAACTTTTGATTGGGTCACCTATTATGAAAATGAAAAAGAACCTACTCATGTATAGATGAATGCCTACACACTAAAAAAAGTTATTTAATTGTGTTAAGACCCTCATAGGAATGCCTAACACTCCACCTTCTCATTCCAAGGCTTAACTAAATTTCTTAATTTAAAAAATATAAAATTAACATTAAACATTACAGTAAAATAGTGCTACATAAGAACCACCTGTTATCTATAACTCTGCCAAAAAAACATTTGTTAAAATCTAGACCTATAAACCCTTCAAACTCATCAAATTCATTTGATGGAATCTCCCTGGAGATGGGAGTAACATAAGAGGCTCAAAATGTCAGATACTTAACCATTAAACATAGGTTTCTGATACATATTTTAAAAATTCCATTGTTTACATACCAAACCTAGGGCCTAATATGATTAGATGCATTATTTTTTAGAAAAAGAACAACATACCAATATTATGAGAGTGCCATTTATTGGAGTTATATTAATTTTCCATCAATAAAAATTATATATTCAGGAATCTAACTAGATTGTCTAGGTTTCATATTTTTACATCACGTTCTAAAAAGTTGTGTAGGTGCCTCTAATATTAATTTTTTGTGATTGCATTTATGTTCTTCTAGGTTTCCTATGCAGCTAATGTGTCATAAATGGGTAACATTACCTTGCATCAACTCTAGAAATGTGGTTGCACATTACCAAGTGGATACATCGTGACCAATCCATTCTTTTCACACCCTCTAGTGTCGAGGTTCTTGGTCACTCTTTCTACCTCTAAGAACCAGTGATCGACACTCCTATGGCTACTCTGACAACACTTAATCACCAACCACCTCACACAAAATGATTATGACATCTTCCAAGTTAATTCGTCGTGGATATTATACTCTATCTTGCTCTTGAATCCTTCACTTGACTGGTGAAGGGTCGCTCTAACCCACTCTTATACCACTTTATTAGTTAGAGGTAGAAATAAAGCATGACAAAACCAAAGAATTTTGGCCATTGAGCTACAACCACACAAGATTGGAATAGTTGAGTTATTTCTCTTAATGACACACGGCAACACCATACACTGCTTTGCTTTACTTCATAAAATCAATATAGATACATAAAGGAGATATTTCTAGAAACAACTATCTAGCTACCAAGAATCATCTAAATGAAACATCTAGATCTAAATTCTTCTTGGCCATGCCAATCACTATTTAAGTAAAGACATTTATCTTGACCACATAAACTTCAAGTGGGAGTAATTATCATATTACAACACACCCTACATATCCATACATAGGTCACATGGCCATTGGGAATTCTTATAATGATTATTTCTTTACTATTCTTCACTATTGACCCTCGTGGGATAACACCCTGGAATGTCTTAACATTTTTTCTTAGCTTTCTATGTGAATGCCAAGTACGACAGAAAACATCATTCTACAATGAGAGCTAACATTCAACCCTGGATTGATTATCCAACCAGAACTAAGATTAAATCCAATGTGGCCTAATATTTATATCACTAGACATTTCCTTTTCCTTCTAAGCCCCACCAAAATCCCCATGGGAACTTGTTGTGCAAAGGAAAGAAAAAACAAATTAAAGGGGGATTACCAAGCCCTTGGCCTACATAGCCAAATTCCATATTTAAATCAAGATTTAACAACCATACATGTATTATTCTTCCTATTATGTTTACTTGTAGTGAGCTTATAGTGCTTGCAAAAGCCCCTTTAGAAATTCATGTGGATTAATGGTTGGTAATGTTAAGGATTTCATAGATTCCACTAGGATTTTTGGTGTATTGTGTTGGACTAAGGAGTTCTAGGTATGATCAAAACATAAACTTAGGCACAAAAGCCTCTATGCCAGAAGTGGGTTATGCTAGTCATATTAGGGAAGAAAGCTTGGAAGGTGCTATTATGCCATAGAATTAGCTAAGGGAGCCTGCTAAGAAAGCAATGGTGGAAGAATCTATATTTCTAAAACGTAATGATTAACTTAACCAAGGTTGAAATTGAAGATAATTTCATACTACAAAGCAATTACAAGCCCTCATAGGTTTTCAAAACTTACCTATTAGTGATGGAACCTTGTCTCAAATGAATTCTTTCTTTTAAGGACCATAACCTATGGTGGTATTCTTTTCTATTGTTTAAAGGAAAGACACTAGATGAGATCACCTAAATTTCATACTGAAGGATTTTTTCAGAGGGCCCACACTTGACCAACAATTTGTCTAATGGTCAAACTCACTGGTGGTTATCTTAGCTAAAGAGTTGAAACAAAATTTGGTTTAAATGTGTCTAGGAAAGGCTTTAAGGGTTGATACCAAATGTGTTGATGGTAAAGCTAGGCTTGAATGGTGTAGAATTAACTTGCTAGAGAGACTAGAAGTAGGGCAAGGCCACCATAAAATAAAAACCTAAATTTAAATACAAATGGCTCTACACAAAACCAACTCTTAAGAATCAAGTAAATAACATATACATAATTAAAAAAAAAAAAAAACATGTCTCTTTAACTTCACAACCCGTTGAATTTTATAGTAGAATCTAAGGAAAAAAAGGTTTAACTCATTAGAAGTTTATAAACTTGCACTTACCTAGAAACTTTAAAGAATAGAGCCTAATTATATCGTTTACCCACCTCTACGTAGATTAGGTGGAGGCTATCTACTCGTGATTCCTCTTAGCATCCCTACTTCTCGTGGAGAAAGTTTCGCAAACAATGTAAGTTTACCTCATTGCATATGTGAACTGAAGCACTTCCATGGATTACTAAATTTGAATGCTTTTTAAGTCACTATTGGTGTGAAAAGAAGTTATTTGTTTTCAAATACAATGCAATAATATCATAGTATATTATACTAAAATTATTGACTAACGAGTTTTTTTTTTTTTTCCGGTGGCAAAACATATCCTGAGTTAACAATGTATATAATCATTACTCGTTAGCATTATAAAATACCCATTTGAAATGACGAGCTAATGGTTTTAAAAACCATTGAAATGACGAGCTAATGGTTTCAAAAAACATTAGTCATAAGCGATGAGTTTCTGACCAGCCCTTAATGTACATTTTTTTAAAATTTATTAATAGTAAGAAATGACAAAATTCCACACCCATCATACGCACCCACTTCATTTTTATAACATTGATGATAAGTAGTGAGGGTCCTTAAGTTGGAAGAAATGACCGACAAGGATTGATTTCCCATATATTTTAAACATCACTCATCGCTGGGACCGTGGACTTCATAGATTCCCACAATCGAGTCAAGACTCTGACTAATATCAAATAACCATATAGGGAAGGTAATGTCAATATAGTGGAATTTACTCAAGAAGTAGTATTGATGAATGCTCAAATCTACCAAATTTTTCGATGTCGAATTTTGCCCATAAGTTTAACTTCATTCAGAAATTCTTTCTTTCTTTGCATAGATTGTAAGGATATCTAACAATTTTTACTTCTATTTCTCTTTGGATGGGATTCCGTTGGTGGTGAGATTTATGCTTCTTACTTTATGAAAACTATAGCTTCATAATATAGAACATAATATCTTTACCATACAGAGAATGTTTTCAGGCTTGATATCACTAAAGCTGCTCTTGGGAAGCTTTTCAACAATTTTGCCTGTTGAAATTTCATCCCGATTTGCAAGCAATCGATACGATTCGGGATCAACAATAGAAAAATTCCGTGGTAAAAGGATCAATGGAGAGGGAGGATTTTGGCACCGTTTCAAGGTAAGAGGGCTTTGATTACAAAATCGTACATTTTAATAGCCTAGTAGCTTAACTGTTTGTTGTAGAAACATTGGATGTAGTATAACAACAATATTCAAGCTAAATACTTTGAATCTCTCAGGGTACTGATCTACACCAGTGAAAAATCCATCCTCGCAATCTATGCAATTAAAGAAAGAATTTCTAAATGAAGTTAAGCTTATGGGCGAAAATGGACATCGAAATCTTGTGAACACACAAAGTTGTTGTGTAAAGGAATCAAGAGGTTGCTCGTCTATGTGTATAAGAGCGTACTTGATCAAATCCTATTAAGTGAGTAATTTCTATTTTATCATGTAGTTTTTCACTGTAATGTTCAAACATACCTAGTTTCGGTAATGAGAATTCTAAGCATATTTTATTACTCGGAGTGGCTTGTGGGCTTCTCTATCTCAACGAAGATTTTCAACTCCTAATTAGTCATCTGAATATCAAATGAAGCAACATTATGTTAAACGCTAAATTGAATGCAAAGATGGCAGATTTCGGCTAAACAACATTGTAACTTCTCAATTCACAACTTATCTTATGTCATTTTATTTATTTTATGTTATTTTAATGGCTATAGGAGTTGGGGTTGAAGGAGCGGATCAACAAGATCCATGAGGGCGTTGCAAGTGTACGACTTACATCAGTTTGATAGTCGTCATATTTCATTAGGGTTAAATGTATTTTGATTAAGTTTTAGTTAACTGATAACTATTGTGATTGCCTACGTGGATTAACACGTGGCATGATTGTTGTACAGGAATACATACCTTATAACCGAAGGTCTGGGGTTACCAACATACTCAATAAACTTGCAGACAATTGACTCTAGAGTGCAGTAAAGGAAATAGGAGGATGGGAAAGACTCACCCGATACACGACGGTTGATCCTAGCTTGTCCTCTTCCACTCTGCTTCCTCTCCAAAGTCTTCAGGGATGCTTTCTCCTTCACCTGTCAAGATTCAATCTTCCAAATACAAGATGATTCATATATATAAACAGGTTAGATAAATCATATATAGAATGATGAAACATAAACATTTATCAAACCACAATACATGAGATACATTCAAGACACATATGGAAGAAGGATTCTCTTTATTAACAATAATGAAAGAGTTCAGATTACAACCCAACGCCTGAGACAAGGACTCCTCTGCAACCAAAGGATTATGAGTTCCACTGCTCCAAAGACTTCTGTATAAACTCCACTAGCATAACTTTGCTCTCCAAGTGTATGTCCTTAACACCCTCCCCAAGGCCTGTATTTATACTTGGTGAAATAAGGCAATTTCGAAGGTTGAGGAGGTTGAGACAGTTAAGGAGATTAAGGTTAAGTGCTTAACTAATCTCAAGTAATCGTGTGTTTTTATTTTTAATGTCAAAGGGACATATACGCGGGTATCAATACTGGCAACTTGCGTATGACCTGCGAGTTTCTTTAAGGGTAACCCGCGTATACATCTATATGCGACATGCAACAACCGACACTCACGTACAACACGTGAGTTGCATATATAGAGAGTCGCGTATATAACTTGACATAGCTAAAGGGTAAAAATAACCAGCTGGATGGATGATGAATGTAGTTCATAATAAGCCCATCTATAGTGTTTTGGGCAACCCTCAATCCATAGATGTCCTTTTGTGTGCCAACATGAGGGATGTCGGCACTCGGACGGAGAGGTTCCATTCAGGTGGATAACAGATGCCCCCTAATGTGTGAGGTCAGAGGGAAACGATGGCCGAAATACATTATAATCTTTATCTTTGGAGAACTCAGAAATCCAATGGAGCAGAGAGAGTACCTGAAACAAATACATAGTAATGTCATATACAAAGTTACATCTGAGGATGCTATGTTCAATTTACTGGAACACTAGCTCCTTTACAATTTTTGATTACATCATCTGATACGGGTATAAAACCATGTATATTACAAAGGTGGATCAAAGCCACAATATACAATAATGATGAGTCTTCAAAGATCTGGAAGTTGTGTAGATGAATAGAACATAATCTTGCGCAACTTAGTCCATAAGTGAGGAACTAAGGTCTTCATAAAGGATCCCAAAGAACCAGTACAATCCAAGCCATGTGAATAAGGGTAAGCTAAAGTCGAACATGGAAAGGATTCAACAGTTTTTCAATCAATAAGGGATAATCGACAACTGAAGCAAAGGAATTCACCAAGGATGAAAGTGAATCCTGAGGTACGATCGGAAAAACCCTAGGTCTTCGTCATCAGGAAGTACTGAAACGGAACCATGCTGTGATAAGGAAGGCAACAGATCCTCCAACGGATCACAAGAGTGACTAGGAACTGGGAAAAAGAAGGGAGACACAATAGATAACAGATATAACAATGATGGAATTAGGCTATAGATCAAACATTGGGTAGAGTCCTTGAACAATGAGCACAACACAGAGATGACCCAAGGCAGCATATAACTTATAGATAGAACAACTAGACCTATCTGTCACGTAGGAGACATGATCAGATTCCCTAGGTATAACGGACAAGAGGAGGAGTAAGAAACTCAAAGTAATCATTGAACAAAAGTGGACACTGAAACATGGATATCGAAAAACAAAGAGTGCTATGTTCAAGGATGACATGCTGCCATTACTGAAAACAAGAGAAAACTTCTTCCTTACCTTCCCTGTTAAATTTTAACGAGTCCAGGAAAGTTAACTTGGTTCCCTCTTCATTTTTTAACAAGCTTGAAGAGATGGGAAAATAATGCTTGATAGTGTCACTGATTCGTGGATTTAATGAGCCCGAACTAGTACATGCTCAGTTGGTGTTTTCACATTTAGAGAGTCTGAAAACTCCAAAGAAGACTCCAGGGGGGTCCTTTTTTGTCCAATTTAATCTCCTGAGGCAAAAAAAGTATAAAACATACCACAGAAGAACTCTCTTAACTTCCGAAGAAGAAAAGGTGAACCTTTTTCGTACTTAGTCAGGGAGGTCCGAAAAAGGTTAAATTACCACCTACCTAACGCTCCTTCCAAAACATCATAAAATAGCTTGAGTTTTATGAGTGTGAAGGAAAGCAAGATCACTCAGAAAGATCCATTTGGTTACGAGAAATGGGGCTTACAACAATAAAATCATTGCTTTGTTCTTAAGTGTTTAACGAGCATGACAAAGACACAAAGTACACTCAAAATATTTTTCATGTTTAGGTCCAGAGCACGAAAAAGAGAAAACTAAGCTCAAACCGGGTGTTCCTTTTTCATAAATTTAGTCCCTCAGGTCCGGAAAAGTGATAAACCTATACCCGAGAATACTCTTCTCAATTCCAAAAGAAAAGAGAGTGATCCTTTCTCGTATTATTCCGCATGGTCCGAGAAAGAGATAACCTACCACCAATGCGGATGCCCATTCACATATTCTTAACGAGCTTGAACGGACGAGTTAACTCGGCAGTCAAGTCTGTTTTGAAGGAGTCAGACCTGGGCCTAAAGAAACTCCATAAGGGCGGGGAGTCCTATAAATGGATAGCTTGTAAAAAGAGATTCAAGAGAATCTCTATTTGGCGTGAAAAATAGCTAAGAGGATACCCCTGAACCTGAAACAGTTGTGGCATGAGTACCAAAGAATGACATAGGCATATAAGAAGGATACTCATGAAAAAGGGTCCCATCCACGGAAGAACAATGGTAAAAACAGGGAACTAATGGCTTCGAATACCATAGTCCATGGAAAAATGTTGAATACTAAGGTTAATGTGGAGTGAAAAGATGCCAAAATGTATTGGAAATAACAAAACCACCCTATTGGAGCAACAACACTTTGTAAAAAGTGACAAAACCTATTCCAAGGCATAAAGAAATATGGTATTAGTTGATTGACATTTCAAACTATAGAAGAAGACCCACTTAAAGAAATATAATTTGCTATAAATAGGTGAAAAATCAAAACAAACTCACCATTTGAACTTTTGAGCCATAAAAATCAAGTTTTACCTTCTACCTTTGTTCAATCATTGTGGACAATTGGACCGACGAAATCGAAATCCGTAAGTTGCAGGTAAGTCTGCACCCTAAGCTCTTCATTTTGATCCAAGCAATTATGAGTTTTGATCCTTAATTTCATTTTTAAAAGCGTCCTGAACTGTAGCACGGCGCATACGCGGGTTGCTGATATGGAAACTCGCGTACACGCGTTATATACGCGGGTTGTCTAACTAGACAGTCGCATATAGTACACGACATGTCTAAGTAGACAGTCGCGTATGCTATGTGGAGGACAAAAGGCTAAATCTAGTCTAAAAATTTTGAATTTTGATATGAAAATACTGAATCAAATTACTTGTTTTTTCTAGGCAAAAGATGGTTCTAGAATGGAGGGAAAGGGAGCATGAAATAATGGATCAAGCGGCGCTCCAAAGTGTGCCCACTATATAGGCATTGTGGACCAGTGGGCTACTGAAATTCTTTTGTACATCACCCATGCGGGCCAATGTTCGCATACTTGAGTTCATGGTAAATTATTGGGATCATGACTTGGGGATGTTCAACCTACAAGGTGAAACCTTAGAGCTTACCACTGAAGACATATATTTCATTACCGGGTTGTCACGATGAGGAGCACCAGTGAACTTAGAGAGAACTGGCAGGGGCAGTGACCCCTTAAGTGTCCAAAACTATATAGATGTGTTCTGTACACCGGGAACTCAAAAAAGAGGGACCTGCATTCCAATTGTAGATATCCGAGACTTTACTCTCCAGGTACTAGCTAGCACCATTGTAATAATTTCAGGATCTTCATCTTTACATTTGGCCACAAGGAACCAAATGAGACTGGCAGTTGACTGTTTTCATGGTGCTCTCTATGATTGGTGTTCGGGAGTTGTTCCCATCATGAGGAGACAACTATTTGACTGCAAGAGAGGAAGACACAAGAATTTTGGCTATGCGAGCATATTAGTGGCGTTCTTCTTCTTCGAGAGTACCAGCATTGAGCCCTGCTATACCGCTACCGATCAGATCTCCACATCAGCCAAGGATGAGCAGGTGGGGAGACATCTTCCTCCGCCAAGGAGGAGAAGACTCAGTACACAGTGTTTATGATGATGATTTTTACACTTGGTGGGAACGACAGCTACCGGCACTGGAGCAGTTTCCATATGCCGGGATGGACTTCCGAGGTGACCCCGACCTTATCCTCCCTTCAGGAGGAGCATGGGGAGAGCTAGGTAAGTAATTTTTAATTTTTATCATTTTTCAAATTTTTAGGAATTTTTCAAATGATAGATATATACATATGTACAA
>LPNX010300255.1:143599-240838 GCA_001517045.1 Pseudotsuga menziesii
TAATGCCACGTGACAAAGCATCCCATAGGAGCTCAATTACAACCTTGTACTCAGCAACATTATTAGAAGCAGGACCTAGACAAGCGCCTCCCGCGGCAGCAAGTTGTCTTGAGGGAGAATAGATAACCCATGCTGCCGAAGCTAGGTTACAAGTATGACGGCTGGCGCCATCAGCAAACCCTATATACTGTTCAGAAGACATCTACAACAACTAGCAGATAATATAAAAAACAAAACTGACAACCTAATGTACATAAAAAATACATACAATAAAAATACAAGAAAAAGTGCTAAGCCTAAGCATTAGTACTTTTTCAGGTAGAGCCCATTTCTAGGCTCAAGCAGCTTATTCCCATTGAAATCAACTAACTCATATGCTCCCTTACTCAATACTTTTGACACGACATAAGGTCCTAACCACATAGCCTTGAATTTTCCTGCCCCCAGAGGTTCTTTATATTGGTCCCAAAGCAAGACAAGTTCCCCTTCAGAGAAAACCCTAGGTTTGACCGATTTATCATACTGATTTTTAAACCTATTTTTATGAGCCTGATTAGTAGTCAACGCATCTCTACGTTGTTCATCAAGGTGTTATAAATGTACCAAATGTTCCTCAAGCTCAGTCGTATCAGGTAACACATGAACGGCTATCTTTAGAGACGGGATTTCACATTCAATCAGAGTAACTGCTTCCACCCCATGAACGAGTTGGAAAGGGGAGAAACCCATAGTAGTATTTACGTTAGTTCGGTAGGCCCAAAGAGCAGGATATAACATGATGTGCCAATTAGAGCGGGCTGCATCAATTGTACGTTTAAGGATAGTTTTTAAAGTCTTGTTGACAGCCTCAACCTGACCATTTGCTTGCGGATAGTATGGAGAAGAATGTTCTTGTCTAAATCCGAGCATGGTAGTCAGTTCCGTCATCATGTCATTTTGAAAATGACTGCCATGGTCAATGACAATCACTTTGGGTATACCAAACCGTGCAATAATCTGATTGAATACAAATAAAGTTGTTGTTTCCTCGTCGGCTTTGAAAGTAGGCATTGCCTCTGCCCATTTCGTAAAATAGTCAATAGCGACAATGATGTATTTATGCCCCCCAACCGAGTTTGGGTTGCATGTCACATAATCAATCCCCCATTTCATGAAGGGGCCTACTGAGACAACGGGAAATAACGGAGCGGGATGTGACCGCATTTTCCTGGTGTAAAGCTGACACGGATGACATCGCTTCACTGCTTCCACACAATCTTTAAAGATCGTGGGCCAGAAATAACCGACATGCAATATCTTCTGGGCCGTTGCTAACCTAGATAAATGACCCCCACATGCTCCGCTATGGGAATCATTCAGGACAATCTCCGCTTCCTCATGAGTAAGGAAATGACGCAAAACAGAATCTACCCCTCGTCGATATAATGTATCTCCTATAATGAGGTAGTTCTTGGCATGAAGGCGTAATTGATGTCATTCTTCTCTTGAGGAAGCTGCAGGATACTTAAAAGTATGGAGATATATAAGAATATCTCCATACCAAGGATCAGAGGTGGATATCAGGAAGATGTGCTCATTTAGGAATAAGTCATCTTCAACCACTACATCTTCTTCAGTAGGAAATTCTGCTATAAGTTCAGCAAAAACTAAGGACTTATTAGACTTAGCGGACTGGAAATCCAGGTCAAACTCTTGGAGAATGACTATCCACTTGTTAAATTTCCCCCCAACAATCCGTTGGGATAAAACATATTGGAATGGATTTACATCCGCCACTACCATGGTAGTCCTCAGCAAAATGTAGTGACGTAACCTCTGCACAGCATAAACAACTGCTAAGGCTAATTTCTCAACGTGGGAGTATCTAAGTTCAGGTCCAGCCAAAGCATGGCTAAGATAATAAACGACATGCTCTACAAGCTTATCGTCCTCCTGGACTAGTACTACCCCAATGGTCGACTTCGACGTCGCTAGATATAATATAAAATCCCTAGAATAATCTGGTGGACGTAATAAGGGTGCCAACAGCAAAGATTTTTTCAATGCTCGAATGCAAGTTGTGTGGTTTCATCCCATACAAATGGGGTGTCCTGTTTGAGTAGGCGCATGAAACCCTTAGTGATCTTGGCATAATTAACAATAAAACATCGAAGAAAATTAGACTTTCCTTGCAGGCTTTGAAGTTGCCTGAGAGAACGAGGAGGAGGCAGATTTACAATGGCCTCAACTTTCAAAGGATCCACTTGGATGCCTTTACTAGAGACAATGAATCCGAGTAATCTTCTTGACTTGACACATAATACACACTTGTGGGGATTCAAGTGGATTTTATAATATCTGCATCTTTCAAATATCAACCGTAAATGATCTGGATGTTGGATCCTCTTACGAGAATGTGCGGGAAGATTATCAAGGTATGGTTCGACAATGGATTTAATGTCATGAAAAGAAAAGTTCATAGCCCGTTGAAAGGTTGCCCCAGCATTTTTCAATCCAAAGGGCATTTTCTTGTACGTGAAGGTACCCCAAGGACAAATGAAAGCATTTTTATGTTGGTCTTCCGGTTTTATTTGAATTTGATTGTATCCAGATAAACCATCCATAAACGAAAACACCTCACTTCCCACACAAGCATCTATGATCTGATCTATAAATGGTGTGGGATAGTTGTCCTTAGGACAGGATTTATTGAGATCTCTAAAGTTTGTACAAACGTGAATAGTCCCTTACTTCTTATCAACAAGAACAGGGTTGGATACCCATTCAGTCAAAGCTATGGGATATATAAAACTAGCCTTCAACATCTTTTCAACTTCAGCTTTCATAGCCGCCGCTTTACGCGGGTTAACAGGTCTTAACTTTTGTCGAACTGGCTTGGCATCAGGATATGTTCGGATTTCATGTTCAACAATCGATGGATCTATGCCTGGCATCTCCTCATATGACCAGGCAAAGACATTGCGGAATTCCTTAAAAAGGGCAGTATAGATGGCAATCTCTTCAGGAGAGCAGTTTGCACCTATATATATGTTTTCCACGACATCAAGGTTTACAGAGATGTTAATAAGTATAGTGGTGGAAATATTTTCCATATTCCCCTCGGCAAACATTCCTTCCCTAGGCAAGGGATTGATAGGTATATCAACATCTTCTGACAGTCTCATGCGAAACTCTTGGTTTTCTATTCTTCTTAGTTCTGGAAGAAATTAGGATCGATGATGAAGATCCTCACAAATCTTATCACGTCCACTCATAGCTTCTAGAATAGCTTCATCGGAAGGTAAAACCATGTCTAAACAATCTATAGAATGCGAAGAGTTTTCTGCCCATACGGGCAAATAGACTTCTTCCAGATCTTTCGAGACTGTTAGAGGATCTAGAATGGGATCAGCAGTGGCTTGAGTGATATCTTGATAAGCCACTTCCACTGTAGATAAGGGCACTTCCGGTTCATGGGGAGTTGGGAGAACCCAAGGATCAGTCCTATCGACAACCGTAGTGATGGACTTCCCCACACTAGTAGAACTGATGTAATTAACCGGGGCTGGAAGATCGAACATGCCCATCAGTGATGTGTACATTCCAGACCCTAAGCTCTGTGTAGCAGGTTTGACCTAATCAACCAATGGCACAGTAGACTCATTAGACTCTAAACGACCTTTTCGGGTAAAATCAAGTTGATCAATAGTAATCAACTTGCCCTCATGTGGAAAAACCACTACACGAAGAATGACCGACGCAATAGCAGACATCGCATAAGTCCAGCTCCTTCCCAGAAGCATATTGTAGTCCAAAGGAGCATCAATCACTTCTACTTCAACAAACACTACTTTTCCTGCCAACTTAATTTCAAAAGCCAGCAGGATACCATGTGGACAGAAGGATCTTCCATCAAAAGCAGTAAGCAAAGTGTTTGATGAGACCAGCTCTAGGGATCCAAGAGCTTTCCAACAGGTCAAGAAAATAACACATGTAAAGCCCCCCTCATCAACAACTACCCTTCCAATGGTCTTACCACCATGGACGACATCTATTGATAGGGCCACATGGTAAGGCAAGTGAATTTTAACATCAGATAAATGAAATTTCGCCATGAGACTCGAAGAGTCCATGCTGCCTAAAGCTGCTAAGAGGGCATCCCTTTGAGTAGGGAAACTCTGTAACACCTCTAAAGCTGACATTGCACACGGGGTTTGAGCTAAATATTCAACCACAGAGTAGTTTGAAGCATCCCTAGCATTAGGGTTATGCAAGGTCTTCTTGAAGACACCTTTCGGTATCTTCGGCATAGTTTCAGTAGGCTTCTCTATTGTGAGAGGGTTAGAAGTTTCACCTATAGCTTTACTCTTCTCAAGAGTCTCTTTCTCATAATTTTTGTTCCTTGTCTGCAACAAAGTTGAAGATCGAACCATGTTGATATAGTTTGGGTCAGGGGCAGTTTGAGTGCCCCCTGCTACATTAGAAGATGAAGCAGAGTTCTGTCCTTGGGGAAAAGGATCCTTCAGGAAAGTCGGTTGTTGAGCTTTGAGCAGCTTCTGGGCTTGATCCATTAGGGGACAAAGGTGAGTAAGGTGGTCCTCTTGGCACAACTTACAAGGGAACTTGACCTTCTTCTTTTCTTTCTTGCCCCCATCAGCATTGTTCACGGGGCTTTTGCTTGTTTTGGTTTCCCTCTCCCTTCTTACCTTTCTTTTTCTTCCCGTCGGGCTGCTGATTGCCCTTCTGAGAGGTTTGTGCAAAAACATTTGCATTCTGGGGGGAGGGGGAATCCTTTGCTGCCTCCGTCGTAGACTGCTTGATGGACAACTGATGAAGTTTCTTAGCCAAGGATTCTACGGTGGGAGAGTTAACGGACCCAACCACACCATCGGCATGGGGTCCAGGCTTAGGCTTCTCCGCATCGTGCGAAGGCCTCGGTGGCTCAGGGATAATCTCGTACAAGATCCCAAATTGTGAATAAATCAAATCCAGTTGCTGGGCCCTAAGAATGGCTTCTTCTTCATTCGTCACTCCTGAGGTGGATACATCCTTAGATATGTATGTCAACAGGGATTTAAGGAACCACTCTAAAAGGAACTCAGGAGGGATAGTGGCTTTTATAAGGATCTTTTTCCTTCTCCACTCTTGGATGTGATCCGAGATGTGGGTAGCCTTATTTTGTCTAAAATTAGACAACAAGTCCATTCCGAAATCATATCGGACGGGAAGTTGAAAGTGGCTAAGAAATGCACTAGCCAAGTACCAGAAACTACTGAAAGCAGTAGAAGGCAATTCAATATACCATTTTGCTGCAGTACCTGTCAAGGTCCTCTGGAATAGCCTCAACCTAACTAAATATTCATTCAGCGAATTTGAAGAACACCATAAATGGAATGTGGTGGCATGAGCCCCAGGATATTCACCAACTTTTCCTTCGAACTTAGGGATGTCCGATGGCAATTTGGTGGGAACAGGTGGCCATAAGGGGTCATGCCTCACTGGGTCATTCATCAATTTTGACAAATCTGGCAAGTTTAAAGTTGCCAGGAATGGAAGTTTGGGTTGAACTGAGGTACTAAATGTGCCATCCTGGGGATTAGAGGGACCTGCCCCTGAATGCCCATGGGTAAAAGTGGGGTTGCCCCCTGCCACCGGTTGCGAAGTGGGAAGATTGCTCTGAAATAGATTCCATCCATAAGCCACAGGATTGTGTGTGGGAGGTGCAGTGTAAGAAGTTTGGGTTGTCCCCATAGAGACAAGAGTCTGAAAGATAGGAGCTGGGATCCCTCCACTGAACAACGAAAAGGGAGAGCTCGTGAATGGAACCGAAATTGGGGTTTGGAAACTTTTCCCATAAGAGGTGTTGTTCCCAAACTGTACTCCTACATAGGAAGGAGATGGACCTACATATGGACTGGATGGGGGAATATGCCCCCCATTCCAAGGAAATCCTTGGACAAAGGCCGAGGATCCTACCGAACCACTCTGGGTAGTGTGTCCTCTTAGAGTTCGCCCGCGTGGTGGTAGTTAGAGTGGGTATGGTGGTGTGGCTATTACCTGACGGCTATTACATCTTCTTGCGACCGTTCTAGCTTGCAACTATTTTTTGCACTTTGAGTTCATGGAGTTTGTTATGAGTTATGAATGGTGTGTGGCTGCAGGTGTTGGTATCCGAACTTATATACAATTTATTTATCATATCTTCTTGATAGTGTTGAACAAGCACAAAAATTATTAGGTAACCGTATTTTTTAGACTGAACATGTTTCTTTTCCTCGATTTGACTGCAATGTTCTATCAATTTCATCATGGATTTTACTTTCAGGTTCCTCTGGACTCTTGCAGCAACATTTTTGGTCTTCATCTTTGTGAGACAAGCTTTCACCATTGCCATTTCCTTTCATCCCACCGGAAGAGATTTCAGAATTTTCCTTTGAATCATAGGTACATTATCAACCTTTATATGGATTCCCCTTACCTAAACTTATATACAATTTGTTTATCATATCTTCTTGAGAGTGTTGAACTAGACTGTTCGTAAATGAGAATCATAACATTAGCCTCAAACTAATAATTCTAAACAAAAACTAATATTTGAGCATTTCAAAGAGTTCAATACATAGACTGGGAATCCTATGATAATAAGAAATGGAGGGTTGCTAGTGACATTCAAAAACATTGTGAAATAATATTAGACAAGAGTTTCGGTAATCGAATTTCTTCTTGGGTTTAATCAATCGAAATAAGGATAAACTAGCTGCCTAGAAACTAATCACAATAGCATATAAATAATGACAAATGAGATTCATGTATTCAATTTATGTAGCATAGAAAACCATCTCATACAATACATAACTTGAAACATAAACCAACCATAGTTGATTACATGAGTCACCCTATTCTTCCCAGTTTAAGCTTACTACACAAAAGGACAAATTCTATACAACCTTTTGTCATAAAAAAATAAGATTCAATTGGATGCACGTACTTGCAATTTGGGCATGAAGGAAATGTTGGGATTATTATTAATCCTTCCTTAGACCACATAATCTAATTGTCTATTTTCCTAGATTAGAAGGTCTTTGTCACTCGACTGGTGCATGGGGAACACACCTAGGGGACATATGCCACTTACTACACATCATTGCATGAGTTTAGGTTCCCTAGGGACGAATCCCTATAATTTAGGAAGCCACTCTAAATGCCACCAGCAGTCTCCTTCAGTGGACCTTGGTAGATAAGCAGTCATGTTCAATTACGCTCCAGTTATTAACAGTTAGATCACAATCAATTATCATAGTTCCAGTTTGCATGATTGAAGGGAGCGTGGGTACATTTTCTCACCTACCCTCATCAGTTAACTGATTGTAGACTAAGTTAGTTATCCAGAGTCGCATTAGTGAGCTCCCATAGTGATTTTCCCGCATTGAGTTAGCTCCAAAGTCAGTCTGTCACGTCCCCGTCCCTCAGTCGGCGAAAAGGACGCGACGAACATCAAAACGCATCCGGACAAACCGCCCCATGAACATGAACAAAAAATCAAATGCTGAAATTAAATCCTAAACAATAGGCACAATTCATCATACAAGGATGCACAGTCCTTCAACAATCAACGGAAGCAAACACATATACATTCCAGCATTTAACATCAATATAAATTACAGAGATGCAGTAAACAACAGCACTTATCTAATTTTGATGAGGAATTCACCCGCAACCAGCTACATCGCTGCAACGTTCCACCCAACCATAGGCCAGCGTGCTCATCAGTGTCTCAGCAACGCTGCCACCCCCGAGCTGGGCATGATTCCTTCGAAATAAGGGTCGATTGCAGGCTTATACATAGCCAAGGGGACATAAACAACAAATCAACGTAGCTGGGTTTCACAGGCTTTCAACAGACAAGCCAAGCCAGCACAGTCCGAAGACTAACCATTGCACTCAGGCAATTACTTAGCTGTCACAGCTTAAACAGGGCAATACGGAGTTGTTCTTGGCCCTATCGTGGCCAAAACAACTCAGCAACAACACCCAAACCAGGGTAACAACAACAACCCAATTTCACAATGAAAACGATGGCAACTATGCACAGTCCAAAACAGGGAAACTCAGCCGACATATTGGAAATCCACAGTGACCCAAATCGTGGGTGAAATCAACAGTCGTCCAAGGAAATTGAGCCACGGGAAGACTCACACAGACCATGCTGGAAACAAATTTACATACTCCCATCCTAGGCGTGGGTAATAATCAACGTAGAACCCACAATTCGACCCATGGGGAAATGATTCAGCCACTCCATTCACCAATCCATAGAGGAAAACGACGTGGGTAAAACCCAGGAAATTCCTGTTCGCGAAAATGAGAAACGGGAGGGAAATTCTCTGCGTGAGAATGCACAGCAGTCAGGAGGACGCGAATTGCAAGTTCCTGAGCGTTTAGCAACTCGTGAAGAGGAAGAAAATTCCTGCGTGAGACCAAAATCGCCCAGGGCCTGTGCGTGAGGAGCCAATAGACCCAAAATCATGGTGTGAGTGAACTGACCAGGGAAGAGTGCGTGAGGGAGAAGAATGGGCAGACGTGGGTGGAGTGAGCAAGTGGGTAAGGCTGACAGCCTACCACAACCACCACCACTTCAGCAATAACTCCCCCAACCACCAGCTGAAGCATTAAAGAGGTTGACAAGGTTGGGTGAGGAAAAAGGTGACAAACAACAAAGGTGGTGAAACATGGGTTTTTCCCCATAACCAAGGTTTGACATCCCCCCCCCCCCTTATCCTTTGGAACCATGCCCTTTTCATTCAACGTTGCACTGCCGTAGCTGGTTGTGGTTTATTTTAATTGATGTGCGTATTTACATGATGCCAAATTATAATGTGCCTTATGGCACAACATACCATTGACAATTATCCCTATTGCTGAAACATACACAACAAAATCGATGGTGGGGATTTTGCCTTGAGCTCCTCACCACGATTAATTACAATATATACATCATGCAAACGGGGTCAAAACCGGGGACATTACACAGTCCAGGTTGGTAGATTTGAATCTTATCTTAGGCCTTCGAATTCTCCTATATGCATAACCATTATATTACATATGAATTGTTGATTCATGAATATAATCATATTATTCCAATTTTTTCTTGATTAATTGAATAGTCTATGCTAAATTCTTCTCTCTCTTCTCAAGCATTCTCTTCTCATTTGAATTCATGCAGGATGATGATCCTATGCTTCATACAATTTAACATGGTATCAGAGCGGGTATCCATGCCTTCCTCAAACCTTGGAAACTTCCATTGATGCATTAGAAGCAATTGAGTTTCCACATAATTCTTGGAATAATTGCATTGCTCCCTCTCAATTCTATGCAAAGAAGACTATCCAGGTGTGATGTACTGAGAGAAAATGAACATGTCGAAGTGAAGGGTGTTTGAGCTAAATTAATGCGAATTGAATTATTTTGTAGTGTTTTGTAGGTACATTTAAAGATTTCTTAATGAATTGTTGATCAATATAGTTGTGAAATGGATAATTCAATAACTCTTTCTCCCATAATCCTTACACCCTTCAATTACCTTGATTGGAGGGTAGATATGCAGATTTCCTTGTGCAACAAAGGTCTTTACAAAATGACCATGGGAAGAGTAGTTGAACCTGAGCAGTGTATTGAAAAATCAAAGCATCTGGATAGGCTTGATGAAGCTTTTGGCTACATGCGCATCCACATCTCCAGGGAGATATTGTTCCATCTTGATGGACTCAATACTCCGAAAGATGTATGGGATAAGCCCGAATCCATGTTTGGAAAACACGATGAGCTGAGGGGCCATATACTATAGAATGAGCTAATAGCACTACAACCCAATAAATTTCACACAATAAATCTATTCTTCACTAAATTCAAATCACTGGTCATTAAATGCAAGCAATGCAGGATTGAGAAGAAGGATGAGCAATTGGTGCTCTCCATACTGAGAAAACTTGGCTCAGAATTATTAGTGTTTGTCTCTACTTTTCACTCTGGGAGAGTGACTACTCCTAATTGGAGAATGACATCCTTGATGACTTCATAGAGTCTCTAATCCAAGAAGAATACAAGCTGGTACATATGGGAGCTCTCAGAGCCTCTCCAAATCAATCTCTCTTATCTAGTGAGATACGAAATATACAAGCAAGAAATAAGCATAAAGGTAAAGAGAAAATAAACACTAAATTTGAAGCTAAATATGAGTTTGATCCATCAAATGAAGAATTAGGCTCTAGGAAGGACAAACATCAAAGGTGTGACAAGGGAAATTGCTCTTACTGTAAGAAAGGAAACCATACAGAGAACTATTGTATGAAAAAAATTATTGATTAGATGGAAAAACTAATTGAGCATCACAACATTGCACTCCCTGAAGGAACATGGAAGGATGAATCTGGAGAAAAGACTGAATATTATGATGAGATATTCCATGCATTGAATGCTAGATGTTTAAAATCACATTGCTTCCTCATTGATTCAGGAGCCTCCAATCATATGGTTGCATCCAGAGAACCATTCTCTTCATTACAACTTATTCATGGTCTGAGTATTCACATGGGTGATGACACTCAAATTCAAGTTGAAGCAAAGGGTTCAATCAAGTTAAAACATGGAGTGTTAAAAAATGTGCTCCATGTTCCCTCTTTAGCTGCAAAATTGTTATCTGTATACTAGATGACACACACTGGCCTACCAAAGCGAGTGGTATTTGGTCTTGACTCAGTGGAGATCTCAGATATCTCAACTGGGAAAATTATAGTGAAGGGTGTTTCAAACCATGCCTCTAAAGCATATAAATTCTCACACTTTATTCCATACTCAGACCCAGTATAGTCTCAACTACCATTTGAAAGGGGAGGTAAAACCATTCTATCTACTCCTTTTACATATGATAATGTTTACATTAGTGTTTCATATTCTGAATCCGAAGCAGATGACCTATTTGAATCAGTTGATGAAATTAAAGATGAAGTTCATAGTGATCTATATCCAAATCCAATCTCTACTCCCAACCTTAGGCCTAAATGGGCACAAAAGGTTATTGAGGCAGCTGGGAACATGACTAGACAGCCATCTAACATTAGGAGAACAAGATGCTATTTTCAGAAATAGAACCTTGTGCTATGTCAAGCAAGTTCACTTGCTTTAGAGAGGTGCAATGAGCTCCTAGTGAGATGCTACATGATGGTAAGGATTGATCAACACACTTGCTGAGAGAAGAACTAATTCGATCATGCCACTCTTCCTCCAGAAAGAAGAGATAAATGAAACATTACTTCTCCCATCTATCATCGGATTGGAAGAAGATGAAGAGGTCCACATGCACAGTCCCAGGATACTAGTGCACACAAGGACCATCATACTGCTTCATTACACAACAGAGATGCAAGGTTGCAAAAATATTTTTCACAAGTTTTTATTCAAGATGAATTTTTCTCTTGATATGAAAGATTAATCCTAATTTTCCTGCTTATTTTGAGGGGGGGGGTTTCCCATGAGGTTTTCCCCATTTCCTTGGTCTTTAGCAATTATTATTTTCTATTTAGATTGAATGGGCAACCTTCAGTCTTAGTTTCTAGGTCCCAGGCTGTCCAAAGTCAGGATTAAGGGTGGGTGTTGGGATTATTATTAATCCTCCCTTTGACCACATAGTCTAATTGTCTATTTTCCTAGCTTAGGAGGTCTTCATCACTCCTCTAGTGCATGGGGGGCACACCTAGGGGACATATTCCACTTATTGCACATGATTGCACAAGTTTAGGTGCCTTAGGGATCAATCCCTATAATTTTGGAACCCACTCTGAGTTCCACCAATAGTTTCCTCTAGTGGACCATGGTAGGTAAGTAGTCATGTTCAATTATGCTCCAGTTACTATCAGTTAAAACAAAATCAGTTAGGATAGCACCAGTTTGCATGGTTGAAGGGAGTGTGGGTGCCTTTTCTCACCTACCCTAATCAGTTAACTGATTGTAGACTAAGTTAGTTATATGGAGTTGCATTAGTGAGCTCCAGTGGTGATTTTCCCATATTAAGTTAGCTCCGGAGTTAGTCTAGGTTGGTAGATTCGAATCCTAGCTTAAGCATTTGAATCCTCCTATATGTATAACCATTGCATTACATATTAATTACTGATTAATGAATATAATCATATTATTCCAATTTTTCCTCCATGTGTGTGCAATTTTGTCTTGATTAATTGAACAGTCCATGCTAAATTCTTCTCTCTTCTCCAACATTCTATTCTCATTTGAATTCAAGAAGGATGATGATCCTATGCTTCATAGAATTTAATAGGAAAATAATTATAAAACATCACAAAAATGTGACGTTGTGCAGATGCTGTTGCAATCATCTCTCCACTATCAGACACGTTTTTTCTTCTAGTTGCAAGCTCCTTCTTCCATATATGACCATTTTATGGAGGTCCAACTGCACGTACTTGCAGTTCATGCATGAAGGAAAATAATTATAAAACATAACAAACATGTGACCCTCTGTAGAGGCCATTGCAATCATCTCTCTACTATTAGACAAATTTTACCTTCTAGCTACAAGCTATTTCTTTCTTCTATTGCTACTACCATATCTGACAGTTTTCTGTAGGTCCAACTGCACGTACTTGTAGTTCGAGCATGAAGGAAAAGAATTATAAAACATCAAAAACATGTAATTTTTCATAGAGGTCATTGCAATCATCACTCTGCTATCATATACATTTTTCCTTCCAGCTACAAGCTCCTTCTTCCTTCTGTTGCTGCTTCCATATCTGACCGTTTTCTAGACGTCCAACTGCATAAGCTGAGAACCATAAACTGGAGTTGTTTAAAAGCCTTGGAATTTTCTCTGTAGATTAATTTGTTTCTACTGTTAATTCATAATGATCCATAGCTCCCAAGTGGTGGAAACAAAATGAGAAGTTGTTTGTGTACAAATGTATGGTATTTGCATTGGTTAGGGTCTTAATTGAAAGCATTGGGAGGATTTAAGAGGAATGAATGTGGCAAGATCATAAGAGCCATTGCAGAATCGTAAGAGATATCATAGGTAAGTAGTCAGTATGAATCCCCTCTTTCTTTCACTACTGTCCCCTACATTTGCACACCTTCATATAGGCATTCAATCAATACCCACCGTATATGCTCTCCATAAACTACAGTCACGGTTTTGTTGATAGATTCACTTTGCGAGATTGTATTACATCTTGTCGAGTTTTACCTCTACTTTTTTACTACAAAGTATGGTATTTTCATTGGTTAAGGTCTTAATTGAAAGCATTGAGAGCATTTAAGAGGAATGAACATGGTAGGATCGTAAGATATATCATAGGTAAGCAATGAGTATGAAGCCCCTCTTTCTTTTACTAATAGCCCCTACATTTACACACCTTCATATAGGCGTTCAATCAATACCCACCATATATGCCCTCCATACATTGCTGTCAGGGTTTTGCTACATGATAAAATGCAAATCCCTGTTGCACATATTGCATATTTTGGCTAAACAACACTATAAGTTCCAAATATCCCATGAGTAATTTGCATTTTATTATGTAGTTCTTCATTGTAATGTTCAAACAGACCTAGTTTTGGTAATGAGAATTCTAAGCATATTTTATTATGTCATGCAATGTGGATGTGGATCCAAATAAAACCAAATATCTTGATTGGGCCATGCATTAAAACATTATACTCAAAGTGGCTCATGGGCTTCTCTACATCAACAAATATTTCTCAATTGCTAATTAGTCATCGGAATATCAAATGAAGCAAGATTATGTTAAAGGCTAAATTGAATCCAAATATTGCATATTTTGGCTAAACAACACTATAAGTTTCAAATCACAACTTATTCTATGTCATTTTTTAATTATTTTATTTGAATTTTATGCCGATAGGAGTTGGGGTTAAAGGAGCAAATAAACAAGATTAATGAGCAAATGGACACTGTATGACTTACATTAGTTTGATAATCATCGTATTTTGTTAGGGTTAAATGTACTCTGATTAAGATTTAGTTAACTGATAACTGTTGTGATCATTTGCATGGATTAACAAGTGGCATGATCCATGATCCTTTTGCAGCTTGTCTGCTTGGTGTACGCCTGTGTGGTGGTACTTAGATTGGGTATGGTGGCATGGCTATTAGTGTTAAGTTTTTATGGTTATATCAGATCTTATAAAATTTAGAATCATAAAAACATAACCATAACCAATTAGATCACTGAAAGATAGACAAGCACAACCACAAAAAAGAACACAAATATTTATCCTGGGAAACCTTCATGGGGAAGAAAACCCAGGAAAACTTCCTCTGTATAAGATGTATAAAAGACAACCAAAAATGGTTATTCTCCTCCTTCTGTTCAGTCTCTCTCTCTCTCTCCTATGCACTACATAAGTGAGTGAGTGTGTGTTCAAATAATAATCACAACTTCTCTATTCATACATATTTTTCAATTGACTTTTGCATTAGCCAAGTCGGCCCCAATAAACTGTCTGGGCCGACTTCACCTAGGAATACTCAAAAATAGTATTTTATATTATTTATTAGGGTACTAAAGACCCGACACAAGTGGATGCTTTACCTCATGACTCTATGATGACCAAATACAATAGTAACACCCCATCGGAGGAATAATAACATCTCCCTTGGGTTACATCAGTAAAATACATTTAGAATATACTTTGAAGTTACCATATTTCAACACTCCCCCTTAATGAGAAGGTTATTCTATTGACAACATCATCACAGACTATAGGATAACAAAGAGACAGTTACAACAGTACATTGAGGTAATACATCTATACGTCACAGGAAGTTTTCCATAATCAGTAACTTTGAACAGTTACTCTTTATCTTTTGCATTACATGATCACTTGATCCTTTTGCAGCAACACTTCAATATTTTAATCCTTCTTAGCAGCACTTCGATCTTCTGATCCTTTGCAGCAGTACTTCAATATTCTGATCCTTTGCAGGAGCACTTTGATCTTTCAATCCTTTGCAGCAGCACTTTAATCTTCTTGATCCTTTGCAGTGGAAATTCGATCTTCTTGAAAGTTTGCAGCAGCACTTCGATCTTATCGATCCTTTGGAGCAACACTTCGATATTCTACAGTAGCCTTCAGATATTATCGATCCCTTGTAGCAGTACTTCGATCCTTTCGATCCTCTTGCAACAACACTTCGATCCTTTCAATCCTTTTGCAGCAGAACTTTGATCCTTTCGATCCTTTGCAGAAACACTTCGATCTTTCTTGATCCTTTGCAGCCACACTTTGATCTACTTGACCCTTTGCTGCTATACTTCGATCTACTTGATCCTTCACCGCCATGCTAACTGCAGTATAAATGATCTATTTGCAGGATGATCAATCTCAATCACTTTAGGACATAAGTCCAAGGACGATGCAATCCTCCATTAGCATGATCCATGAAATCGATCAGCTGAATCGTCTACAACTAAATGTAGATCTAGACCGCACCCAGTGCCGGACCTATAGTCTATGAGGACTCATCATAGACCATCCATACCACACAGGTTAGGACCACTCATAAGTGAAAGTTATACTACGGTATCTACACTCACATGTAGGTATACTCTACCATGTAAGAGTATTGTCTGCAGAGCAGATCTCGACCGCATTCAAAATGTCGGCTCAACATAGAACATCCATACCACATAGGTTAGGACCACTCCCAAGTGAGTGTTATACTATGGCATCCGTGAGGACACTTCATAGACCATACATACCACACAGGTTAGGACCACTCCCAAGTGACTGTTATTCTATGGTATCTACATATGAATATAGGAATACTCTCCGTACAAGAGTATTGTTTGCGGAGTAGATCTTGACCGCATACAAAATTTCAATCATGTCGTCCGAGAAGACTCATCGTAGAGCATCCATACCACATAGGTTAGGACCACTCTCGAGCGAGTGTTATTCTAGGGAATCCACAACTGAATGTGGGTACTCTCCATATGAGAGTAACATCTGCAGGGCCATCCTTAGCTTGTAAGGACCACTCTCATGAACAAATTGTTATACCTGCTATCCTCAAGAAAAGATACTATCATCCATAGGTGAATGTGGGAACTCTCCATGGGAGATTAATATCTGCAGGGCCATCCTTAACTAGTAAGGACCACTCTCATGAACAGAGTGTTATACCTACCATCCTCAAGAGAGGATACTATCGTCCACAAATATATGTCGGACCTTGTCAGCATATCCAGGTGCACTTGGCCTCTTCCATGCTGGAGAATCACTGTCATCCCATCATCGATGTCAGTCTCATCATCACTCCCCACTTTCCAGGAGGATCCATATTATTAACCTGCTCCCCCTTTGTCTGAGGAGGATTCATGGTCTCGGCCTGTTCTTCCTTTTCGAGGATAGTCCATATCTTTGACTTGTTCCTCCTTTCTGAAGAAATTCCATATATTCTACTTGTTCTTCCTTTCTGAAGAAAGTCCATATCTTCAATTTGTTCTTACTTTCTGAAGAAAGTCCATATCTTCGACTTGTTCTTCCTTTCTCGAAGAGAGTCAATATCTTTGACTTGTTATTCCTTTTTTGAAGAGAGTCAATATCTTCGACCTATTTCTCCTTTCCGAGAAGGGTCCATATCTTTATATTTCCTCCTTGCAAGGAAGGATCATCATCACTTTTCCTCCTTGATAGGAAAGTATTCAGTATCAACATCACTGTTCCTCCTTGTGAGGAAAGTATTCAGTATCAACATCATTATTCCTCCTTCCGAGGAAAATATTTTCAAACTACACCAAGATTAGCACAGAATCTTGGTCACCACATTAGCAACTTGATCATCGACACTCGCATACTGTAGTTTTATGTCTCCCTTTGGTACCATATTCCACAGGATTCTTTGTCATCTTTATGTAACTCTAGTTTTCACAAAGAAACACTATGGTACCCAACTCCATGTCAAATAGTCCTGAGATCATCTTTCCGAAGCCATATGGATTCCCAAATAACGGATCAAGTTTCCATGTACTCTGCTTCAGTTGTACTGAGAGAAACACTGGACTAAACAATGAGATCATGGAAGATCCCAGAAAATAAAATCCACCCGAGGCGCTCTTTCTGTCTGTGACACTTCTTGCCCAATCTGAATCCATATATCCATATAATCTGTAGTCATGATCTCTACCATAGTAAATTCCCAAGTCTGTCATACCTTTAAGGCACCTCATCATGATTTGCAGCTATCAGGTGAAAACATCTAGGGTTACCTAGATATGGTGGGTGTATGTCCCACTTCATCATGGAAGCAAGTTCCATGATAGTTCTGATGGAAGTGTACCTTGATTCATGGGGAAAGTGTCTCTTCATAATCAATTCCCTCTCTCTAAGAGAATCCTTTAGCCACAAATATTTCCTTCCATCAGCAACATGTTTTATCTTATAGATCCACTTGGAAGATACCACACTATTGCTTTATGGTTTGGATACTATATACAAAACATCATTCTGGTATTCTTCCATCATTACATCTATCATGAGTTCATTCTATTGGTCATCAACATATCCTAGTATTCCTCATTCAACCTTGAAGGTTGGAACCCACTTTACTCTTGGTAATGTCTCGGTCCATCAGGAAGTTGTCCATCATGTTGTACCATTTCAAACTCATAGATCTTCTGTAGTCACTCCCCCTGAAACAGACCATCATCTTCCCTCTGCATTATTTACTAGAGTGACAGGTAGAATCCTCTGCTACTATGTATCCATATCAGGTTACTAGATACAAAGATCCCTTCATCTTGAACTTTGTCGAAAAGTTCCTCTTGCATCCATTTGTGAGCTTGTTGTCTTCTATAGGTTTCCATCTTCAACCTTGTAGAAAAGGTTAAGATATTTGTCACTCTAGGTGATCTGTCAAGCTCATGGATGTGCTTATCTATGGGTTCCTTCTCAGCTCGTACAAAGCCTATTCTGTACAGGTGGTTTTTTTCTCGTTATATACTTCTACTTCACTGGAGAAGTGTGTCTGGTCAATAGCGTATGTCATGCCATAGTCTATTCTTTCTGAGACAAACCATGAACCTTTATTTGTATACTTGTTCTTGTATATACATATTGAAGAAAATACGGACTTCCC
This sequence comes from Pseudotsuga menziesii, assembly GCA_001517045.1. Classification (NCBI taxonomy): domain Eukaryota; kingdom Viridiplantae; phylum Streptophyta; class Pinopsida; order Pinales; family Pinaceae; genus Pseudotsuga; species Pseudotsuga menziesii. The sequence continues at coordinate 161,748 of LPNX010300255.1, forward strand.
TTCAGGTCTCAAAACCATATTGTAGACATCATTCCCTATGATCAACCGTTACTCTTTGATCATAGCTAAGTTCCATGGCTGGAAGGGTTTGCATCAATGATGTCACCCAACTGTGTCACACAACTAGAGTGTGTCTAAAGCCTCTTAATTTGGTTTGGAAGTCCCATTATACTTTTCTTCATCTTGGAATATCTCTCATTCCCAAGATGGTCTTCATCTCTTGAGGTGGATATACCGCTCTTTGAAGCTCTTTCTTCCGTCATGGTGTCCTTGACCTTGGGAGCTTCAGGTTCATGTTTATTGGATTGAATCTTGAATTTTCATCGCTTGTTCTTTGAAACAGGTCTCATCCTTATTTTCTTGTCGGAGGTTGTACATGACCTTTTCTACAAGTCAAATGCACCAATTGCATGGTTAGAACCATTTCATAGAACATATGCATAACGACAAATTCTTATGCATCATGCAATTGTTTAGTGAACACAACATTCATCCATATCTCACATAAAATTTCTAAATTCCTTCCATCTCTACCATGACATAATTTAGATTGTGTACTAATCCAATATGTCAACAAAGAGGTTTCATTGTAGATAAGTAGCAATGGAGAGTTGTATAGCACCATGGGATACTCACCCATTGCATGCATATTAGTCACTATACTATCATTAATGAAAACATTCTATCATGCATAATACACAGCATATATAGGAAATAAAATTCAAATACTTATCATTATTTGTTTTTCATCATCTCCTTCTAGATCAGCAGCTTCTTGTTTGACCAGTGAGATTGCTTCAATCTCATGCTTGCTTGAAATTTTTTCTGGAATGTTGCTTCTGGTAGACCTAGGGTTTGATAGATAAACCCAAATTTTTCAATTGAGGTATCTTTCATATTTGAATATATATAAATATGCACCTCCTCAAGGTGAGCTGAGCAGTATACTCATTTTCCCAAAACTGTGATCAGAACTGCAAAATGTCTCATGCCCTATTTTTCTTATGTTTCTTCTGCATAAATTCCTGATATTGTTTCTGTCGTATCTAGGAAATTATTGCTCCTATGTGTCTGAAACTTCACACTGAGGTATCCCTATCTATTTTATTTCCAACACCATAGGTTATATCAGAATTGGTTTCACCAATTGGGACTTATGTGAGTTTTCCCAAGTAGACCTATTTCAGGAATGTTCAGCATAGTAAACTTGTACGTACTGCCACGTGTCACTGTTTCACCTTCAGGGTCTGAATTTTTTACCACAAAAATTAAAGTTCGTGCCCTATCTGGAACATCTTGCAAAATTTCATTTGGACCTTTGTATCCGTAGAGATAGAAATTCTCCCTAGGTGTCCTGTTTAGGGCTGAATCCTAGGAGAGGTTGGAACCCTAACGTGGAGGAATCATATCTCCCAGAATATAATGAATTTGAGGCTGAAACTTTTACACACGGTACATCAGGAATTTATATTTTTCCTATGAAATTTTCCACTCATGAGCGTTCTCCAATATTGATATATAGCGAATGTACCCAAACTACTAGTTTTAGTATTTTAGGGTTTTCAAGCATGAAACCCTAATCTTCAATAGCTGTAGTTGTAGCACTATTTCAGCTGCACAAAGACTTCTTTCAGGGTGGATCTGATACCATGTTATTTTTTTATGGTTATATTAGATCTTATAACATTTAGCATCAACCAAAAATATCACTGAAAGATAGACAAGCACAACCATAAAAAAGAACACAAAGATTTATCCTGGGAAACCCTCATGGGGAAGAAATCCCAGAAAAATTCCCCTGTATAAGATGTATAAAAGACAACCAAAAATAGCTTTTCTCCACCTTCTGTTCTATCTCTCTCTCTCTCTCTCTCCTATGCGCTACACAAGTGAGTGAGTGTGTGTTAAAATAAGAATCACAGCTCCTCTATTTATACATATTTGTCAATTGACTTTTGCACTAGACAAGTCGGCCCCAATAAACTGTCTGGGCCAACTTCACCTATGAATACTCAAAAACAATATTTTATATTATTTATTAGGGTACTAAACTTACCTGACACAAGTGGAGGCTTTACCTCATGACTCTATGATGACTAAATACAATAGTAACACCCTGTCAGAGGAATAATAAGTTATAACATCTCCCTTGGGTTACATCAGTAAAATACATTTAGAATATCCTTTGAAGTTACGATGTTTCAACAATTATTTGATGAATGTTACATCTTCTTGCAACCATTCTCTACAGTTCGAGTTTGTGGAGTTTGTTATGGGTTATCAATGGCACGTGGCTGCATGTGCTGGTACTCAAACTTATATACAATTTGTTTATCATATCTTCTTGAGAGTGTTGAACAAGCATGAAAATTACTAGGAAACCGTATTTTTATAATAAACATGTTGCGTTTCCTCGATTTGACTACAACTTGTTATAATCTTAATCATGGATTTTACTTTTAGGTTCCTATGGACTCTTGCGGCAAGAGTTTTTGTCTTCATCATTGTGAGAAGAGATTTTGCCATTGCCATTTCCTTTCATCCTGCAGGAGGATATTTCAGAATTACCCTTTGAATCTGAGGTATGCTATAAACCCTTGTATGGATTCCCCTTACCTAAAATTATATACAATATGCTTATCATATCTTCTTGAGAGTATTGAAATAGACTGTTCATAAATTAGAATCATAACATTAGCCTAAAAATGATAAGTCTAAACAAGAACTAATATTTCAAAGCGATCAATACATAGACTAGGATTCTTATGATAATAAGAAATGGAGGGATACTAGTGACATTAAAGAACATGGTGAAATAATATTAGACAAGAGTTTTAGTAATCAAATTTGTTCTTGGGTTTCATCAATTGAAATAAGGATAAACCACTCACATAGCAACTAATCACAGTAGCATATAAATAATGATAAATAAGATTCATCTGTTCTATTTACGCAGAATAGAAAGCCATCTTATACAATAGATAGATTGAAATATAAGCTAACCATAGTTGATTAAACGAGTCACCCTATTCTTCCCACCTTAAGCTTGCTACACAAAAGGGAAAATTATATACAACTTTTTTTTCATAAAACGACATAAGATTCAATTGGATGCACGCACTTGGAGTTTGGGCATGAAGGAAAATCCTTATAACAAATCACAAACATCTGACGTTGTGTAGAGACCACTGTAATCATCCCTCCGCTATTAGAGAAGTTTTTTCTTCTAGTTGTAAGCTCTTTCCTACTTTTGTTGCTGCTTCCATATCTGACCATTTTCTGGAGGTCCAATTGCAAGTACTAGCAGTTCAGGTATGGAGAAAAAGGATTACAAAAGATTACAAAAATGTGATGCTATGTAGAGGCCACTACAATCATCTATCCGCTATCAGAAAAGTGTTAGCTTCTAGATTCAATCTCTTTATTTATTCTGTTGTTGCTTCCATATCTAATCATTTTCTGGAGGTCCACCTGCATGTACTTGAAGTTCAGCATGAAGAAAAAGCCTTATAAAGAACCACAATCATGTGATGATGTGGAGAGGCCACTGCAATCATCTCTCCGCTATTAGAAACGTTTTTCCTTCCAGCCACAAGATCTTTCTTCATTTTGTTGATGCATCCATATTTGACCATTTTATGGATGTCCAACTGCATAGGCTGATAGTCAGAAACTAGAGTTGTTTAAAAGACTTGAAAGTTTCTTTGTAGATTAAATTGTTTATACGGTAAGTTCACAATGTTCCATAACTCCCAAGTGGTGGAAACAAAATTAGAAGTCATTGGAGTACAAATGTATGGTATTTGCATTGGTTAGGGTCTTAATTGAAAGCATTAAGAGAATTTAAGAGGAATGGATGTGGCAGGATTGTAAGAGATATTGAAGGATTGTAAGAGATATCGTAGGTAAGCAGTGAGTATGAAACCCTTCTTTCTTTCACTATTGGCCCCTACATTTACACACCTTCGTATAGGCGTTAAATCAATACCCACTGTATATTCCCTCCATAAAATTTAGTTAGGGTTTTGTTGATAGCTTCGCTTTGCGAGCTTATATTACAACTTGTCGAGTTTTACCTCTACGTTTGTACTCCAACATATGGTATTTGCATTGGTTAGGGTATTAATTGAAATCATTGAGAGTATTTAAGAGGAATGAATGTGGCGGGATTGTAAGAGATATCATAGGTAAGAAATGAGTATGAAGACTCTCTTTCTTTTACTACTGGCCCCTGCATTTATACACCTTCGTATATGTGTTCAATCAATACCCACTATATATGCCCTCAATAAATTGCAGCCAGGATTTTGTTGATAGTTTCTCTTTGAGATATTTTATTACATCTTGTTGATATTTTATCGCCACCCATGCCTGTCATGTTGTACATCAATTCTCTAAATTCCAATTTTCTCTTTAACTCCAACAATTTATTATGATATCTGATACAAAGGAAAAATAAAATTGAGAATTGTTCCACATGAATCGATGTAGAGGGATGTGTGTATACGTTTTCGATGTTAAATTGTTTATATTGTTAGTTCATATAATGAACCTAAATTAGTACGAAAGGAAGGATACCAAATATTTAAGTTCCTAAGTGCATGATGTTGGGCCCTAAGTTAGTTTTCAAACAGTAGCATTGATGAAGTCTACTACCAGGATTCTTGGAGTCCCAACTTGTGCCAAGTAAAACCTTTACAAAGTAGTTGCCAAGAAACCAGTGGCTATGAGGAGGATTAAGGATACTTTTGGAACTATTTTATGGGTGTAAATATAACTATTTTCATTTTTAGAGAACCTTTGGAATGAATTGGGGTCAAACAAGCAAAACTAGCTTTTGGGACTACTCACCAGGGCCAGTTTCTGGGATTCCAAAACACATTAAGATGGACTTGAAATCTTGTTTTCATATCTATTATTTATTATTAATCCTATTAATTGAACCTCAGAAAATGAGTGGGGCAATTTGGTTACATATATATTGTTTAATACATAAAACTAGAAAACTAGTAAAAAATGGCATTAAATATAGACAAGGTCATACAAACTTCAATGTATCTTCACAAAGCAGACACAACTTGTTGTGAATCTTTTAGATACATGTAATTACATAAAAAATAGAAGTGAGTGTTGAAATGGATCTCACTGGAAGCTTAGAGTTATCCTGTTATGGCGTTAAGCCCCATAGATTGGATCTGGGACTAGAAAATTGTGTAAGATGGAATGTTGAGCCTCCCAGATTCTAAAAATGGGATGGAAATTAATTGAACCTGATATTAAATTATAGAATGGACATCCATACATTAGTTAAATATGAGTGGGATCGAAATTCCCATTACAAAGAACTCCATTATAGCAAGATTAACACATAATAGACAAGAAGAATAATGAAGGCATAGTTTCATTGAATGGAGGCCTTCAAGATATGGTGAATGGTATGGAAATTGGATGAAGTGGAATTCAAATCCTATAAATAAACATCATTAATTGTTGAATTCCATTAATATTCACCCAAGACTAAAAAGTTGTTGGGGAACACCTTTCGGCTATGACTATGGGCACATCTCCCTAAGTATGAAAGCTAGATCTGTCACCATCAAAAATCACACAAGAAAAATATGTGAATGATGCGCTCAACCTCATTTTTATAAAATTTGATTGCTTCTAGAGTTTCCTTAATGGAAATTCGAATTCTAGATGAGTTGGCCGATTTTTGGACATCACATTTTGCATAATTACCCACTTTCCTTCTTGAATGCGCCCTCACTTGCTGATATTAGCCTTTGTATATTTTATGGATGTTTCTAATCCTTCTTGGGTTGCACAAATCAACAAAATTCCTTTCTTTTTGTTTTTCCTCCAGTTTCTTGTCTTTTTTACAGTTACCAACTTTTTCTTGCTTTTTTTCTTTTCTTCTTTTTGTCAGTTTCTTGTTTTTAACTTACAACTTTCTTTGGGATGATTTCTTCCAATTTCCAACTTTGGTAAGGAAATTATTGAGGCCCACCTTATCTCCTATGCACCCTCCTATGAATTTACAACTCATAGAAATTATTATTTATTAATTAATTAATTAATCAAAATATGATTTTCATCACTTCTAAATTAATGTAATAATTTAATTACATAAACTAACTTTAGCCCATTATGTATTAACTCTTTATTAATTTATTTAATTTCTTCTCCACTAGGACCCATGGAGTTGAGTGGGTTAGGTTTGACCATGGAACTATGCAAAATGGGTACATTACATTCATCCCCTCCAAAAATTGGTTGTCCTCAATCAATTTGAGATCTATTGGTGAACTTGACAAGATTTGGAATTCCAAATTCCAACTGAACTCAATGGAAGTTCCACCATGTTGTTGTTGCGCTACTCTAATTATAATTGTATCTCCTAAATTGATCCCAGGATCCCACTACTTGTGTTTCATCCCATACATCAATGCAAACTTAAATGGTCCATCAATTCCTGGATCCCACTACAACCTTTGCATCCTCCCAAACATCACAACCAACTAGAGGAATCTATCATTAGGAAGGAGGTCAAGGTCACACCACCACATTGGAATTTGATCACTCCCAATGCAAAACTAAACATCTTTTAGACTCTCCTTTCAAGCATGGAACTCCTCAATATGGGGTTGAATCATATTGTCTCTCCAAAATATGAGATCCCATGTGCACAAGAGCATTGAAACTCACATTACTGATGCTCCAAACACATAGGTGGTGATCCCATGTCCATCCATATATACTAAGAACATCATATCAAAACCATAGATTCTCATGTTTCTCATGGGTATGGCAATGTGTATCATATAAATCTCCATAAATGCAAACAATGATGTCAATCATGTGCCATTTTATCCACGAAGGGAGTGGAAAGACAATCCATTCAACCAAACCAAGTGGAAAGAAACATGCTTCCCTAGGTGAAAACATATAATGGATCAACCCTCTTCCATTGGTCAAAGGATGCAAGAATCCATCCAAATATGTGTATTTCCTCCATAGAGTCCACCTTGTGAAAGGTATATGTCTCAACAACGTCTCTTGGTAGCTTGTATGCTTAACTACCCTCCACTGACCATGAGTAAAAAAATATTTCTACAAGAAGACTCCATGTGTGACGTGTAATCTTCCACCCAATCCATAAGTGGATGAATGACATCAAATGGAAGCAATATCTTCCTATGTTGTTGATCACAAAACATGTCAATATTAGAGGTATCAATAAATTTACAAAAATAAATTTTACCTCCTAGAATCTCAAATTGTGAAGTGCATCTATCCATAGGTGGATAGAATTTTCTATTGTTGGATCCCAATGGATTGAAATCAAGATAATGGATTCTTGTTCTAGGTATAATGCACTCAGGTTCCTTCTTCATCCATGATTTTTCCTCATATAGAGAAATCTTATGATCCCCTAAGCATGGAACTAGTGCACAACTCCAATGGCTCAACTCTCTGGCACCAGGTCCACTCAATGGGTGAAAGTGAATGAGGGAGGAATCAAAGAATGGAAGTGGATTCCTCTGTTGTCATTGAGAAGGGAATTATGCATTCATGAAGTCATCATGAACACATATGGGAGCCTCCTTCTCATCATGTGGCACCAACAAGGAAAATCCATTCACCCAATTTTTGTCCTCGCTTGATATAAATGAATTAAAAGTGTCGAATGAAGAATAGTAAACCTACATCCCGCAATACTCATCCATCAAGCTAATGGATGCACAAATATCTCCATTTGTTGGTTTAATGAAAGTGTGATCATGTGCCTCCTCCAAAATTGTACAAGAGTTTCCCTAAGGGAACTCATAATCTCTTTAGAACCATGGGGTTGCTTGGGCTTCATCTTGCTTAACCTCAAACTCCTCAAGCACGTGCAATTTAGAATGCACCTCATGTCCATGTGTAGAGGAGGTATCTAATGGATGCAAAATAAATCTTTGTTGTTGCTCACATTTCAGGACAATGTTAGTTATAACAAAAAAATTATTGCAAAAATTAAAGGACCCTTTTCCTTCCAAAGTATTCATTTCATTGATGCCTATACCAACCCAATTTGTGGATAAATAAGAAATTTTATTTGTTGATCTACGAAGAATGTGATAAGCCACCTCCTTTAGATATGAATCTACCACCCATAAGGGTATCTCATAAGGTGTCTCCTTCAAAACATACTTTCAAAACAACCTTATTCAATCCTCATCCATTAAGCAAGTGGATGAATGTATTCCTCCATAGGCTACCTCAACAATGGTGTGCTTCTCTTCCTCCTCCGCGAATGTGTGAATCTCTCCAAGAAGAAACTTAAATGCTTGATCCTTCTTAAACATATGCAATTCAGAATGTTCCTCATGCACAACCATCACATGAGGTTCCTCCTTAGGTCCATGAATGGAATCAACAATACGAGAATGGCTGTCCAAAATGTAGGAGGGAGAATGTGATCTTGGAAACTTCTCATGATTCATGAAGCGGCTCAATATGAATCTCTGATTCTTCAAGTGCACTATGAGTACTGTTCAAAGAATCATGGGTGGATTCCAAATAAAGAGTGATCTTGCCAATCTGTTTTGCATCCCTCAAAGATGCATCATGATACATCCCCACAAGCTCCAAAAAATGATCTCTATCCAAAATCAATTACAAAATGTTACCTTTGAGGTCTGTCACTACTTCCCAAATGGCATCCAAATCTTTAATGGAATATGGATCCTCCATTGATGCAACTCTCCAACAATAATTTGACACTAATTCCATAGTGTCATGTAGAATGCTCGAGGCCTCATTGATCTTCCTTTTGCTCATCTTTAAAGGCCATTAAAATGAGTGGTTCTCTTGAGGAAAAAAATCCTCTTATTCTTTCTTTGGTTAGCTTAATGATGATGTCCATGTGGTGACTTAGGGGTTGATCCTTGATATTATTTCATTGTTGCAACATTATTCTCTTTATGCTCATTGGAAAATTATCCTTCTCCTTCACTGCAAATACCTTGCAGTATCTTGCGCTCCCCTTCACGGAACTTTGTTTATGTTTTTTTCCCTGGAATACCAAGTGGTTCATTTGTGTTCTCAATGATGATAGTGGGATGTGGATTCTCACTCATGCCAAGCCTCTCCTATGATGTGGCTGCAACTTCATCATGATACAAGGGAATACAAATATATGAAATTTGTTCATTCATTTTCATCTTATTTTTCTCTTCATGTGGTGGAGCTATGATAGCTTGATATTCACCAAATATTTTGGTTCACATCCAACTAACGTGTGCTCGGTGTTTGCTTCATTGTGAATCTCAAATGGTGATTTTTGATCTGATCTATGTCCTTCTTTTGGATCTGATCCAAAATATGTATAACCACCATTAACAACATTAACCTCCTTTGCAATGATTTTGAGCCCACCCACAAAGAAACCAGAAGTGAATTCATCTCCCACACTGGCAACAACCATATGTTGAACTCTTGTGTCTTCATCTACGCATGGATCCTATTGATGATCATATTCACTCAAGAAACCTGAGGCTCCCCATCTTGAATGGTACTGGAATCATCACTTGTGGAGACTCTTATTGAAGAGAAACCAAAGAATCTCATAATGCTTGAACACATAAATGGATTTGCTAAATCTTCACCTTTTGTTCCTTCTTCCTCTATACCCAGAGAGGTGGGACAACTTGGTTCCTCCATGGAAAGGTTTCTACACTTGAATGAAATATCGTCAACATTCCGAGTCTGAAATCCATAGTTGAGATAGGCATAATGCTTGAAAGTCATGACTGCACCAATATCCTTTCCTAATGCTACATAATCCTAGTAGCATCAAGGAATATTTTGACATATTTCTATCACATTTTCCAAGTCTCCCTTAACCACTGGAATATAAGACCTGATCTCTTCTCTATATCATGGATATAATTCATCATCTTCAATCCACAATAGGAATCCATCAACATAGATGATTTCTTCTTCTTCATATTGTTTGTAGTACTCTTCATACTTCTCTTAGGAGTCATCATCATCATAGGATATGGCTGAAATTTTCTTCAACTTGAGAGCTTACTTTTGACATGAGTGGAGGGAAGTGCTCTAATACCACTATAATTAACCTAAATCATATTTTAGTCTCACTAATTCTCTTACACAAATTTTCAAAACAACTAGCTCATAGGTGGGCAATTTGCAAGTTGAGTGATGGAATTAATTGGGGCTTAGGTAAGATCACTAAGGAAAGGAAGGGTATTGAATATGTAGGTTCCTAGTCACATGGTATTAGGACCTTTCAGGTTTCAAATATCATCCTAACTGAAGTGTACTACCAAGATTTTGGGAGTCCCAACAAGGGTATTTTTTAAGGATTCTAATATTATACTTAAGTATATTATTCTAGGTGATTGTTTTGAATTGAAAAAAAACATGTTTATAGATAGGTAGGTGAATATTAAATATTAAACATAAAATTAGCACTGAAATGTGTTAAATTTGGCGAATATTATGATAAAAAACATATTATATGTAAATATAAGCGATATTAGACACTAAAAATGACCAAATAACGAATTATTTTTTTGAAAAAAACCCCAAAAATAGCCAGTTGGCAAAATTTCGACCCTAAAAATTACCCTGGTCCCAACCCATGCCAACTAAAACATTTACAAAACAGTTTCCAAGAAACCAGTGGCTATAATTGAGAGGGATTAATGAGACTTTTGTAAGTCTGTAATGGGTGTATATAGCATTATTTGTAGTTTAGATCATATTTGGAATGAATTGGGGTCAAACAAGCAAAACTAGCTTATAACCCTTCATCTTCTATAAACTTACATATCTATATTAAATAAATATATATTAGATTACATAAATGCATTCATACCTTCAAGATTTGCATTTTCATTGTTAAGTACTTTTTATATAAAATGTAATTAAAAAATGTATATATCAAATAAAAAAAGATGTTTAATATAAGTGTATATTAATATTTCTATTGCTAAGTGTTTGTTATATAAAATATAATTTTATATATTAAATATGTGTTTAGAAAACTTGTTTGAATTGTACATTGAAAATATCTTCAAATAGTTTCAAAACTAAACTTTTAATTAATAAAATTTAATGTTAATATTATATATTACTTTAGATATACTTTCACACTTGAACTTTTAATTAATAAACTTTAAATAAAATATTATATATAACTTTATATTAAGAATTTAAAACAATACATTTACATTACTAATAGATCTGGAATTGGTTTTATTATTTCTTTATTTTTTCAATTCAATTAAACAAATAAATAAATAATACATAATGAATATACATATTTATTAGTATATTTATGATTGTTAAAGTGTGTATTCAAATATACATATTATGGGTTTTTTAAATGAATGCATCTACATATATTGAAAATAGTTTCAAATAGTTTCAAACTTGAATTAAAGAAATAAATAAATAATGACCTATATCATACTAACCCCCAAGACACCATATCGCTTGAAAAATCCCCAACCTATCATCTACCTTGAACACTTATCACTCATCTAATATTTTAACCCTTTATCTTCTATACTATTATGCATCTATATTAAATAAATATATGTTATATTACAGAAATGCATTCATACCTTTAAGGTTCGTTTTGAGTTGAGAGTTGTCGCGACAAGGTTATACGAAAAGGTCATTTCCAAGTTTAAGAATAACGAGGGCTGGACAACATATATAAATTGTAATATTCGAGTTAAAAAAGGTTGCTCCCTCTACCCTACCATTTTTGACATTTACATTGATAAGATAGAAAAGTGTTTAGAAGAAGCAGGTTGCACTGGTACAATCTTAGATGAGATAGTTATCATCTTCTACTTTAAGTTGATGATATTTTTCTTATGGCAAGGTGTCATTCTAATCTCGATAAGAAATTAAGAATTCTTACATATTTTTTCTCTAACATTGGTATGACTGTTAACACCGACAAGACAAAAATCATGATTATTAAATCTAAGAAAGACACCTATGCAAATTTGATTTATGATAATAGAAATCTAGAGGAAGTGACTTCTTACAAGTGCCTCAGAATTGATATTCATCACAAGCTCAATTGGAACTATAGCATTGAGGAAAGGATTAATGGAGGGTGGAAAACTTATTTTGATCTTGAAAATAACTTAAAATCAACCAATGTGATCATGCAGGATAAAAATAAGCTCCTCTTTGAAACTATTATCATCCCTATTATCTGAAGTATGGGGGTGCAACATTTATAGAGAATCTTGGAGGAAGATTGAGAAAATCTAGAAGCGGTTTATAACTTATAAACTCAAAATTAAAATCAATATGCCTCATCCTATTCTCCTCATAGAAGTGAGTCTTTACCTCATTGAGAGCATGGAAATGAGTTGATGTGCAGGCATAAGATAAATAACATGGAAAATGAGAGACTTCCTAAAATTGATTTAAAATGAAGTCAAAACCAACTATGTCTCAAGCAGTGTTGGTGTAAAGATGCCAAGGCTTGGTTAACCATTGGGTCATTGATGAAAAAGACATTTTGCAGAACATTGATAATGTAAAAAATATTATTACTTCTAAGTTTAAACAGAAATTTTGGTGTGAGGAAAATTTAGCGGTTAAGAGAAAATTAAGATACTATAAGGAGGTCATTAATCCTAACTTGGAATATCAAAAGTATCTTTGAGTAGTAACTAGCTCATGGAATAAAATTAATATAGTCAAGATTAGAATGAACTCTCATGAACTCCATAGCGAAACAGGGCATTGATCTATTTAGTAAAACTCCATTAGAAGAAAGGGTTTTCCATCTATGTGAGTCTAGGAGAGTTGAGGATGAAAAACACTATCTCTTAGAGTTCCTTGCTTACACCCACATTAGATATAAGTTTCATAGTATTTTCTACAATACAAACATTGATAACCTCCTACCTTTCCAAAACTATACTGAGTTTGGAAAGCTTCTTGGCAATCTTTTTTAGCACAGGAACCAGATTTCAAAGTAAACCAAGTATTATCCTTCTTAAGGTCCAGTAGACCAAACTTGGTATCAGTGGATGTTCATCGTCGTCATCGTCGTTGTCATCGTCGTCATCGTTATCATCATCATCATCAAAAATGTAATTAAAAAATGTATATATGAATAAAAAAGACGTTTAACACTTACCTCCTATTATCCCACAACCCATCATTTCCCTTCCCAACCCCCAACCCATTAGCTACCTTGAACAATTATCAATGTAGATTACACAAATGCAATTAAATTCAAGCTTTATATTAAATAAATTCACTCATACTTTTAAGATTTATATTGCTAAGTGCTTGTTATATAGAATGTAATCATATATATATTAAATATGTGTTTGGAAAATTAATTTAAACTCTATATTGAAAATGTCTTCAAATAATTTAAAAATTGAATTTTTAAAATATATATGGAAAACCCATCATCTACCTTGAACACTTTGAACACTTATCAAATATTGTAATCTTTTATCTTCCATAAATTTATGTATTTATATTAAATAAATATATGTTAAATTAAATAAATGCATTTATACTTTTAATATTTACATTTACATTGTTAAATGCTTATTATATACAATGTAATTAAAATGTGTATATATCAAATACAAAATATGTTTATATGTTAAATTAAATAAATGCATTCATACTTTTAATATTTACATTTACATTTACATTGCTAAATGCTTATTATATACAATATAATTAAAATGTGTATATATCAAATACAAAATATGTTTAATACAAATGTATAGTAAGATTTGTATTCCTAAATGTTTATTATTAGAATGTAATGACATATATATGTCTTTGAAAAATTGTTCATTTAAAATATTTTAAAATAGTTTCAAAATTGAATTTTTAATTAATAAAATATAAAGTTAATATTATATATAATTTTAATATAGTTTCACACTTTAAATTAATAAACTTTAAATAAAATATTATATATGACTTTAAATTAATAATTTAAAATAATATATTTACATTATTAATTGAACATGGAATTGGTTGTATTATTTTTTTATTTCTTCATTTTATTTGAACAAATAAATAAATAATGCAATGAATAAGCATTTTTATTTGTATATTCATAATTGTTAAACGTATATTCAAATTTACATATTGTGGGGATTTTAAATGAATGTATGTATATCTTTGGAATGTACTCTCAAATAGTTTCAAACTTGAATTAAATAAATAAATAATGACCATATGATACCTACCCGTAAGTCATTATATTCTTTGTTAAACTCCAACCCATCATATACCTTAAACATTGATCATTTATCTAAGCATGTAACCCTTCATTTTCTATAGTTTTATGCCTTTATATTAAATAAATATATGTGAGATTACAGAAATGTATATATACCTTTAAGATTTTCATTTGCATTGCTAAGTATTTATATATAAAATGTAATTATATATATATATATATATGAAATAAAAAAAAGATGTTTAATAATTACCTCCTACTGCCTCCGAAAGCCATCATCTCCCTTGCTAAGCCCCAACCCATTATCTACCTTGAATACTTATTATGAGTTAGATTACACAAACACATTTAAACTCAAACTTTATATTAAAAAAAATCATTCAAACCTTTAAAATTTGTATTGCTAAGTGATTTTTATATTGACTATAAAAGTGTGCATTCAAATTTACATATTGAGGGTTTTTTAAATGAATGCATTTATATGAATGCATTTATATCTATTGAAAATGTTTTCAAATGGTATCAAACTTGAATTTTATATTAATAAACTCTAAATAATATGTATACATATATAGTTATAATATAGATATACATAAATAAGTATTCTATATTAAATAGATATATCTTAGATTATAGAAATGTAGATTATTGATTGAAATAAAATAAATATGCCTAATAAATATCTATTTTAAATAAATACATTTATATATTTTGAAAATTTAACTAAGCCCCAACCCATTATTTATCTTGAACACTTATCCATTATTTATCTTGAACACTTATCATATGTTAGATTATACAAATGCATGTAAAGTCAAACTTTATATTAAAGAAAATAATTCATACCTTTAAGATGTGTATTTCTAAGTGCCTATTATATAGAATGTAATCGTATATATTAAATATGTGTTTGGAAAAGTAGTTTAAATTTTGCATTGGAATTAATAATATATATATATAAACTTTACAAAAACTTAAATTTGGAAAAATGAGGTAACTCTTTTCGAAATAGTTTCAAACTTGAACTTTTAATTAATAAAATTTAAATAAAATATTATATATAACTTTAGATTAATTCATTTAGATTATTAATAAATTTTAGGATATTAAAAACTTGATTGTTAAAATATATTCATGATGTTAAAGTGTGTATTCAATTAATGTGTGTAGTAAATTTTGAAATAATATTATCGTAAAGAGTTAAACTATGAAGCAGTGTGGAAATGTAAAATCATAAACATTATTGTTTATGCACATCAGATTTTAGAATTTGAAAGAAATATGACATTACCACAAATAAATCCAACCAAATCTGTCCAATGATTTGGGAACTTAGAATTTTGTATATTCGCAACTGTTTAATTTAGTACTAAATACAACCAGAACAAGAGATGAGATAGAGAGAGTTTGGGAAGCCTTAGCTCAACATGAATAACTTATTGACCAAATCATAAATGCAAGACAACATAATTAATTATCATATATATATCATTGAAACCCTATATATAGATCTTGATATTCACTTAGGTATCTATAGATTTAGATTATTAATAAGTTTTACCATATTGAAAACTTGATTGTTAAAATATATTCATGATTGTTAAAGTGTGCATTCAATTAATCTGGGTATCTTTTTCTAAGACATACATATTGATTTTTTAGGTATCTATATCAAATAAATGTACGTTTTTTAGTCTCTCTTTTTCTCCATGTGTGTGTGTTAAAATTTGAATTAATATTATAGTAAAGACTTAAACTATAAAGCACTGTAGAAATGTAAACTGATAAAAATTATTGTTTATGCACATCATATTTTAGAATATGTACACATATTGACTTAGGCATATGTATAACCAAATGTTAAATTGCTAAACTATGACATTAAGATATTCATGATTGCTAATTTATGCATTGAATTAACATGCCTAGATTTTCCACGATAAGACTATATATATATAAACATTTCTATTAGATAAATTTGAATTGAATCAATAGGTGTAGATTTTTAATTATTGTTAAAGTGTGTATTGAATCAACGTGGGTATAATTTTGCATGTAATATTAAAACTACATGGTCATATATATGGTTAAGGCTTGGTAATTCAATTTTTCAAATTTGTAATTTATGAATATGATTCATTTGTTGTTTTTATCACAAGAACTAAATTCACAATCGAATCATAATCATAAATTATAAATTTATGGATACAATTCGAGAGAGACGTGTCCCGACGTCACGAGTCGAGAGACATGTGATAAACAAATTGGTGAGGCCCCTCTTGCACATCCAATTTTGGATGTTAGACTGATAAAAGGCACGTTAATGACCTCAACAATTAAAACCATGAGTAAAAATGAAATTGGTAGATCAATTTTTTCTTTCATGTAGATGTGGCCTAATGTCAGTAAATGAAGGAGATGTGATAAACCCAAACACATTTGGATGTAGGAATCTCATTTATAAAAGAATTGTTCCTTCTTCCGTTTGAATTGATTTAATCTAAGAAATTTTGAAATTTCTCTACATGTGATAAGCCAATTGGTGAGGCCTCCCATTTTGCAATCCATTATTGGACGTTAGACACAAATAATAAATAATAATAATAATCTATTTTTAAGGTCACCTCCAAGCGAGACACCAATTTGGTGTATGAGACCCCTTGTTTGTGGGACAAGGGACCCCTCTTTGTGCAGTGATTCAACCACTAAAGTTTACAGAGGTGTGCATACACTACCCCCCTCTGGATTTGAACCCGTGATCTACTAAGAGGAAACACATGATCTTAACCATTAGGACCACTCATGCTATATCATTTAATTCAACAATTGAAATATTGATTGATGATTTTATTCAGTTATTTTAGAAGTGATTTTGGTGAATTCTAACTCAAATTCTTGGAGAATCACAATCCAACATGAGTATTTTCCCCCAAGTACTTTCCGTGTAAGAACGTAGCACATGGGGTTGGAATCTGCATAAACAGTGGTGGTGCAGAGAAAAATATATTGACGAAACTTCTAGATCGCGATGACCGTGGCCAGAGCAAGTTTCTCCACATGTGAGTATCGAGTTTCAGAGTCTAGAAGACTCTTACTTGCGTAATAAATCACATGTTCTTGGTCATGTTCATCTGTTTGAACAAGAACCATGCCTATGGTAGACAAGGATGCAGCCACATACAAGGAATAGTCCTTAGCATAATTAGGTGGTTGCAACATTGGTGCATGGGTAAGTGCATGTTTAAGATTATCAAACATGCATTGCGCGAAATCATCCCAGATGAAAGGGGTATTTTTTTTTGAGAAACCTCATGAAACCATGTGTCCTTTCTACATAATTACAGATGAAATGACGTAGAAAATTTTCCTTCCCTTGCAAACTTTGGAGTTCAGTTATGTTCGTGAGGGCATGTAGAGCTAAGATAACTTCAATTTTCAAGGGATATATACGGATCCCATCTTTAGAAACAATAAAGCTAAGAAGTCGGCTAGCTTCTACACAAAAAACACATTGATGGAGATTTAGATGAATATTAAAATGACGACATCGAAGAAAAATGGCTCTCAGATGATCGACATGGATATCCCGCTGCTTGGAATGAGCAGGCAGGTCGTTAAGATAAGGTTCCACAACAAAGTTTAATGTCATGAAAAGCATATGACATGGCATGTTGGAATGTCACGCCAGCGTTCTTTAAACCTGAAGGAAATTTGTGATAAGAAAAAGTCCCCCAAGGGAAAATAAATGCCATCTTGTGTTGGTCTGATGGGAGAATCGCAATTTGATTATAGCCGTAGAAGCCATTCATAAAGGAAAAAATAACGCTTTCGGCACAATTGTCGATTATCTGATCGATATAGGGAGTGGGAAAGTTGTCTTTTGGACAAGCTCTATTTAAATCCCTAAAGTCGATACAAACCCTTATAGTGCCCTGTTTCTTGTTCACAGGGACTATGTTGGACACCCATTCAGTTAACGGTATGAGGTAAATGAAACCACCCTTCAGAAGTTTCTCAACTTCTTCTTTAATAGCGACTGCTTTTCTTGGATGGATGGCCCTGTCGTAGTTTCTGGTGGACTGGCTTGGCATCAGGGTAAGTTTTTATCTCATGTATGATGATAGAGGGATCAATCCCTGACATTTATTCATATTTCCATGTGAAAACATCTCTAAATTCCTTGAAAAGTTTCGTGTATAATTGGACCTCTTTAGGTGAAGAGTTCTGACCTATGAAAATGTTCTTGGAAATACCTGGTTTTACAGATATGTCCACGGGCATAGTTTTTGTAATGTTACACAAATTTCCTTCAGAATCGACACTATGAGTGAGGATCAGAGATTGAGGGTTGAGGACTATATCAGATGAAACCATGGAGGTGAAGTGGTATTCTACCATATGGCAAGGGGGAAGGAAAGAAGATCGGTGATGATAATTTTCCCAAGGCATCTCTTTTAACGACATAACTTCCATAATAGATTCGTCTGTAGGAAGTGTGTGTGAATGATAATCTAGAGATAGGGAGGGGTTATCTAGCCAGTATGGCATGTGATAACGGTCTGAGGCCACCAACAAATGGTCATTGATGGTGGGGTCACTGGTAGCTTGGATTGGATTGTAAATTTATTCAAAAGGGGAAAAAGATGTTGATTCATCAGCAATTGCTTTTCCTTTGTCTGTATGAGAGGTAGAAATCATGTTAATAGATGTAGTTTATGAAGCAGGAGGAGGATCAGATAAGGGAAAGACTCCCATTAATGAAGAGTCTTTAATAAGGCCTACTCCAATGTCCTTATACTGGGGGGTATTCAGGAGCGGAACGCTATTTGCATCATTTGTAATGGCACTAGGGGTGATGAAATATAACTGATAAATAGTAACAATCTTTCCTTGGAATGGGAACTGGACGACCCAAAAAATAGTCGATGCTACAGCTTGTATAGCATAAAACTAGTTACAACCTAGGAGTAAGTTGTAATCCAAAGGAGCGTCGACAACTTCAATGTGAATGGAGACTAACTTGCCCCCTAGTTCAACATGGATGGCAGGTAGTAATCCATAGGGTTGAAATACATGACCATCAAAAGCCTTGAGGGTGGTAGGTGAATGGTTGATTTCTGGAGAACCAATGTCTCTCCAACAAGATAAAGACATAATTGATGTAGAGGCACCCTCATCCAAAACTGTACGATAGATAGTCTTTCCATCAATTTTGGTAGCTATCTGGAAAGCTAATTGATGTGAGAGTCTCATCTTGAAATCATCCAGCTTGAAAGTGATGATATTACTGTTCTCAGGGTCCATAGCTCTGAGGGTGGTAAGCAAATTTTTTCATTGAGTTGGATAGGTTTGAAGTACCTCTAAAGCCGACATAGCGTAGGGTGCTTGAGCCAAATCTTTGAAAATATTATAATATTGGGCAGCACGAGCATTAGGATTGATTATGGACTTACGTAGAGTACCCCTTGGTGGGAGGAAAATTGTTTCTGGAATGGGTTTTTCAATGTGAAGAACATTATTAGGAGGAGGTGTGGAAGCTCAGGGGTTTTTGGATGGAACATCATCAGGTTTCTTTTTTGGGGAGGGTCATAACTGTGTGATCTTGTGTTCAAATTAACCGTTTCACTAGACATCATTCAAACTTTGTCAATGGATAAAGAAGTTTTGTTCAAGGACTTATGATCAATTAAATGCTATTGGGAAGGGAAAGGATCTTTCAGAACTGTTGGGGTGGGTGAAGTTTTCAAAAACTTACTAACTTCCTCACGACGAGGACATTCTTTCATAAAATGGTCATCTCCGTAGATTAAACAATGGTATTTTACCTTTTGCTTACCTTTTGAATCAACATATGAGTTCTGTGGTTTGTTTCCTTCCTGTTGATTATCAGGTTTTTTAGATTTATTTTTTCCTTTCTTCTTTTCGCCTGAAGATTCAGTTGATTGGATCGCATTTAATTCCACGGAAGCAATAGGAGAGGGTGTAGTTTTGGCAGGTGGTGCTGGTGAGTTGACAGAATGGAGGTTTGATCTTGCTTCTTAGAATATTTTTCCGTCATTTGCGTTTGAACTGAACCAAGTAAGCCATCAGCAGGTGGTTCAGCTGCGGGTCTTGATGGATCTGTTGTAGGTCGAGGAGCATGGGGGATCAGATCATACAAAGTACCTGACTGGGAATAGACCAAGTATAGGTATTAAGCGTGGCTAATAGCTTGCTCCTCAGTAACAGTTACTCGCTTACCTTTTAAACCAATCAGCAAGTAACTAATCAGGAATAGGGGCCTTAATTAACCTTCGTCTTCTTCTCCATTCATGGATATGATCAGAGATGTGAGTTGATGTGGTTTACCGGAGCGAGGTCAAAAGGTCTATGTCTATTTCATATCGAATTGGCAATTGAAAGTGTGTTAAAAACACCATTGCCAAGGCATTGAAATCCAAAAAAGAGTGTTGTGGTAACTCAATGTACCACTTTGTGGCAATACCAGTGAGGGTTCTTTGAAAAATCCATAGACGGATTGAGCCATCCATCAAAGAATTGGATGAACACCATAAGTGAAATGTCATCACATGGTTTTTTGGATCTTCATTGGGTTTACCATCAAAGTTGGGTATATCGGAAGGAATATTTACAGGAATGGTAGGACAAGAGGGGTCATGATGGATGGGGTAATTTACCAATCTTGACAATTCTGGAAGATCTAAAGTAGCCAAAAATGGTAGTTGTTTATTTGGTTGTGGATACTAGTAGTACTAGTATGGCATTTGCTGACCAGTAGGACCATATGCAGATTGATAGATGGGTATGGATGATTCCCCTGAATCTTGTTGAAAAGGTTGTTGATTTCCAGAATTTCCATTAGGAGGTGGGCCACCCAAGGGAAGGGGTCCTCCAGAAGGTGGTGGTGGTGGTGGTGGTCCTCCAGGCAGTGGTGGTGGGCCTCCGGGTGGTGGTCCTCCAAATGGTCCACTAGGTCCTCTAGGACCACCAGGACCTCCAGGACCTCTAAGACTTCCAGGTCCTCTGGGTCCTCCAGGTCCTCAAGGTCCTCATGGTGGTCCTTCAGGCAGTGGTCTACCATAGCCTCTAGCAGTATTTACAAAAGATCCTCCATAGGACGCAACATTGGACCAATTTGGTTGTCCCCAAGGTATAAAAGCATTCCCAGGGTAGGGCATTCCAAGATAAATAGCCGTCGGTGGTGGTTGTTGATAGAATTGATTAGCCATAGGTGGATAGGTTCCTGGATAAGTATATCCCCAAGAAGCTGGATTATTGACAGGTTGCACCCCTAAGGGTTGTCCTGAACTAGATGGGGGGGTCACAATGTTGGTATTGGTAGGAGGAATAACTACTATAGGTTGTGCTACAGCTGAAACTTGTCTTGAACTAGCAATAATTCCATTGACAGATGACGTAACTTGCACTGGGGGTTGCCCCCCAGTGTTAGAATTTGCTGACATTACTTGATTTGTGGATTGCTCCCTAACCATGACAGGTATGGAAGGCCTAGTAACAGGGCCAAGATGTGAAACTGTAGGGTTGTCATTTGGGCCTAGATTACCTTGAAATGGAAATTCTTCAATAGGAGCTAAAACTGGATCTAGTGAACGATATCCATCATGCCACGGGTCTGATAAATGGGGTAAAAGAGTCGAAATAGTTTCATGATGAGACACAGGTGGAGGAATGATTCTTTCTACTCTCTCTGAAAAGTTACGAGCTCGATGGAGAGATGCATTAATTCTTCTCTGCTCCTCTTCTCCTAAAGGAGGATTCCCTAGTGAAGGTATGTTAACCCTGAATTTAATAATCACTTGGCCCATAGAAGTCCTACAAAAAGGAGCATCCGGGCCATAATCTGGTGGAATAAGACTATCGATTCGACCTTCCAATAGTGAATGCATAGAAGCATTGGTTGCAGGAGGTAGTTGAACCAAAGGATTTGTAAAAACAGTGAAATCTTCTTTGGTTTCACTAGCTAAGGTAATTCCTATGGGAACATTAGCAAAAGCTGGTTGTTCCATGTTTACCCCTTCATGTCCTTCCATGGTAGGAGGAGAGTTAGGAGGTAAACCCTGCAATATATGATAATTACATCTCACAAGTTGCTCAACCATGGTGGTGGTCGAAGTTATCTAATCTATGTCAAAAAAGGGAAAAAGCACACAAACAAACGTCAAAGGTCACAACCATACTTAAGTGATAGGATGGGTTCAGAATAGTTGGTCTCTCAACAAGATTGTCAAGCAGGTGTAACCCACGATATACCTCAGGGGTACATGCATAGTAATCTCCTTGAATATTGTTTTTAGTGTATTGCTCCACACAAGATGGCCAAAGGGTTTTTCTCAGAGGGACAGGGTATCCTAGTGGGGTCTCCCGATATATGCAAGGTACGTGGGAGCTCAAATCGGTAGTAGTGTTGTCTAATTCACAATTGTTCACAAAGGGCCTTCCGATATATAATCGAGTATGTGAAGTACTTTTCTATATACCTCAAGGGTATGTGAAAGGCCGTTCGATATACCGAAGATACGTGGAATAACTGCACGAGTCCCGGGTTGTAGTGCAGACAAATAATGACATCACCTATGTTTTACGACACCCGAACACGTCACTAACCTATCACTCAAATTTCTATACAATTATAGACCTACGGATATCGTTAATTTTATCTGGATGATTAGGTGAATTTTTGTGAGGTGTTGTCTCCAATAATGCAAATTAATCTAAATGTAAATGCACTTTTTTGACTTCGATGAGAACTAACTAGGGTAAGGAAGAAACCTTTTTTCTTTTCTTTTCAACACTATACCAAAAGAAAGTTGTTTTTAACAATCAAAACAAGATCCAATAAAGAATGCAAAGAAAGTTCTTTCAAACACAAAACTCTTTCAATCAAGCACCTTAAAGTCTCTGAAAATGAAAGAAAGAAAAGTAAGCCTCTAATGTGCATGCAAAACTAACTTTTGCTACAATGTTAGAAATACCTATTCTTCTAAATTACACATGCAAATAGAAATGAAAATTTTCGCAAGCATAAAGAAGAGGAAAGTAATATGATTCCTTTTGTATTTTTCTAGAAAATATGAGGCACACAAAGCAGTTTTTTTTATAAAGAAACTAATCTTCTAGGAAGATGCTATAGGATTTCTTTTCAAAAGAATTTTTTTTCAGATACTTCACTAAAAACAAAAACTGCACTATGTTTCCACTTTCATTTATAACAATGAAGAAGATAAAAAAAATTGTATATGAGCTCAAACAGAGAATCAGACTTACAAAAATCAGCAATCTCAGACATCAAACACATAAGCAAACCACACTAAAAACACTTTAGAGAACAAGACAGTTTAAAAATTTGAACAAATTTTTTCTTAAAAATGCAGCTTTGAAGGCCTACCTCGGCGCGTTAAAGAGCACTGCACCAGGGCTTTGTAGGCTGAGATGACGATTCTATCCTTCTACACACAGGTGTCGTCGGTGCTCCATCAGTTGAGGAAGAAGGCACTGTCGGTCCTCTGAACAAAGAGAGAAAAAGCACCCTGGGAGGGATTGACACTCTCTCAGCCAAAGAAAAAGGCGTCACTCGAACAATGGACTGAAAGGCTAAATTTATGCAAGAGAAACAAGAAAAACTAAGCTGGACTGAAAAGGGTAAAAACTAGTCATAAAAGAGGAAAAAAATCAGAAACATAAGATAGATGGTTTACATTGTTAACTGAAATAACTAATAGAAGAGAGAATAACCTTCATAGATGGAATGGTTACTGAAGTTTGTAGATCTGAATCGATATGCACCAGATCTGACTGGAGATTCCCCAAATCTGACCGGATTAAGTTATCCCCAGTATGGTCACCAATTTTGTTATCAGGAATTCTCAATCAGTGCGAACATTGCTTGTTCCTCTGCAAAGTAAATAAAAAATACAGAACAAAAAGACATGGCAACATATCCTTCCCTTAAACAATCAAATTGACTAAAATGAAATACAATATACCTCAAGCTTAGATCTCTTTGTATTTTCTCCAAAAGTCCTTAAAATGGTTCAATACCTACAAAATAGATCACAAGACAAACAAACATGATGAGAGAATCATGATAAATTGACTATTCATATCAGTGATCAAGGAATCTGATAATATCTAATTACAATCAATACAATCAAATATAGGAAAGGGAAATGTCTTTGTATTAATTATGGGAGAGAAAGAAGTACAACCAAAAAGCCTTGATGTCGATGGCTTCGATCTCAACAAGAATGTATACAATCCTCTATGACTATGAAGACCTCTCCAACCATAAGCTAACTCTACTTTGCCTATGATTCATACTTCAAACTAACAACATAAGGGTGATTTTTTTGGCCTCCCCTACTCTCCTCATGAAGGATTCATTTATAGGCCTAGAACTCAAGAGATGACTTGGAAAATGGATAAGATATGATCCCAATAGGTGAGGGAGGTGAATTACACCTCTCCCAAGAATATAGGAACTAACTCCACGGAGGCTTACGTATGGAAGCTTCCAGAAACTTCTTTTTTCTCATTTTTAACCACCGGCGCTCCTAGCAAAAATTACAAAGGCGCCGACCTAGGGTTTTTGCCAAAGAAAGGAGACAACGACGCTTATGGGTCCACTATGATAGGCACCGCCGACGCTCTGTGTAAAAAACATGAAGGCGCCATCCCTTCTAGGTATGGGAAAAAAGTAACCAATATGACTCAATCTAGTCTTTCTGGGAGGTTGAAAGGCAATGTGAAATTCTCATGAAGGCTGGTAAGCAATGTGAGATTTCTAGGTGCAACAAATTCCAACAGCCATTTCATAGGTTCTTCTAGTCATGCTGTAAACAAAAGGATCAATCATGCTTTTGAGATATCATTTTCAATCACTGCCACCTTTTGGAATTTCGATATTTAAGCTTTAGGAGTTCCCACTTGTCTGATATGGGCCAATTCACGGAAAGAAATGTTGGGATCTCTCATATCGAACCTTTCTGCCAATCTCTGGGTGAATTCCTCATAGGGAACCACTTGATCATGGACCAAGGTCTTCATTCGATGAAACTAACAATCATTGGCCTCCCCAATAAGGTGTAAGGCTGCCAACTTTATGTCATCCTTCTCTGCCATAGGATTCGGCTGGAAATAGGTATCCAAATTCTGAATCCAAGAGTTCACCATGCACTTGGAAGTGCCATCAAAGTAGGGTAAGGTAATTTTTCCAATGGAATTTCTCAGCTCAAAATTATTATATGGAAGCATTTGAAATCCTCTTGGATTCCCTCTATATTTATTTTCACAAAAGTCTCTGAATGGAAGAACCCTTTTGCACTCTTCACTTGCAAGTTTGGTATGCAACAAATTTCTCCTCCCATGAAGCAATTGTTTCAGTCTGCACTTCGGGGTCTTGTTTTGGGAATTCCATGAACTTGGGAATGGTGGGTTAGGGCTGCAACTAATGTTCATATTTTTATTCCATAGATCTATTTTGAGGCCCAACCTTAGAGAATATAGATCCCCCTATGATCTTCCTCTCTTCGTACCGGGAGCCAATGTTGCTTCCTTCTCCATATTTACCACCCAACTGCTTAGCTAGGAAATCTTTGGTCTCTTGACCAGAATGAATGATGTTGGATGAAATGTCTTGAAACCCTTTCAAAATATTCTTCACAAAATTTCTGAACTCATACTTCTCATACATATCTTCGTGGAATCTCCCTTCCACAAAGTCAATTTCCTCTTCTTGAGAGCCCTTCCTTTTAGAATCACAATTAAATTTTGGACCCATTAATGAATATCAAGAGTAGGTATGGAGGACCATGCTCTAATACCACTATAATATCCATGATCTAAAATCATATCAGAATATTATCTCTGATTTAATTTTTAGTTAAAATTTTATATGAAAATTTGCACTTAATTAGTCAACTCTTGAACTAGGAAAATAAGGGAATGTGGCTGATACCTTTGAGAATAGGGTGGAGGGATGATGGTATAAATAAGGAAAATTTAGGACAGATAAAGTATCTTCCCTAACATGTTTAAATCAAGTACCATATAGGTTTCGGAATCAGCTCCGTTGAAACTTACTCCCACACTTCTAAGTCACCCTACCGTGCAACTAGGAATACTTTCAAATCCAATCAACCAGGGGCTTGAGAAAGGTACAAAGGAATTTTCAGATTGATAATAAGACTCAAAGGAAGTTTCAAAAATCCAATAAATTTTCTGGAAGTATTTGGGGCTGCTGGGAAATATTTGGGAAAAACTGGCAGTTTTGGCCCGTGGAGACCCTGCGTAAAGAAGGCTGTCCAAAAAAGGTATGACCTCAATAAAATATATGTATTATGGTTGAAAATTGATATTTATTTCAGTTATATACCTACATAAAATTTCAGAATTTATTTTGGATGCACATAACTTCCATAATTAAGGAAACTGTAAAACTAGTAAAATTTACCTAGTCAACTGGAAAGGGTGTGCAAAACTTAATGAATTTCGTACCATATTAAATTCATACCTGCTAATTATGAATTAAAGATACTAATATATCATTTTTTAACATATCATATCATTCAATACTTCTTCTCATGGACATTACTTCATTATTATTGCATAAACTGATAAAAAAACCCCATATAGTGGGCAAATTAAGTCTCACTCATGAAAATTTAACATGAGAGCTCTATGGAACAGAAATATTACTGATTTACAGAATTCATAAAGTTTATTTTCACTGATCATATCAGGTATAATTTTGGAGTACATATCTCTCCAAAAATGGGATCCAAAACTGACAGCAGGAGGCCCAAATCTAACACCAAGCTGGGGAATGGAGTGTAGGTGAAGTTCCATTCACTGGATCTCATCTTAAATGGATGGATTGGCTGATGTAGTGGTATTATATTTAGCTTATGATGTTTATCCTTTTCTCATCATCACCTTCACTAAGTATGGAAGGGGATCAAGAAGAGAGGGGAAGGGACTTGGGGCGCATCTCCCAAGAGACTGAGGCACAACACTCAGTATGAAGCTAGGATTCACTCAACACAAGATCATTCATGAACCAAACTATGAAATGGATATCAAATTATCATTAAATAGACCACTGGTGACTTATTGGGCAATTCAATCACTTGTTGAGCAAGTTTCCCTTTCTAAACCCCTAACCCTAGCCACATGGTGCGCCCTCCTTGAGAAAATAGCATGTACGAGACAATAGAGATGTTTCCCTTTCATCCGCATTCATTCAATTTAGAAAATTCCCCCTCCTTTTCCCTAGATTTTCCTGATTTTTCCTATGACATCTTTTATGCACTTCCTTCTTTTGTAACTGAACCTTAGAATGGAATTTGTGCCCTCCTTTGGCCTAGAATTGCATGCTTTTCCATATGACACCTTTTCTGCACTTTAGCTTTTGTGACTGAATCTCCAAAATGGAAACTATGCCCTCCTTTGGCGCAAAGTTTCCTCTTTTGTGTCTGACTGTTTTTTCTTGGCTTTTTTCATTCCTATGATAGTTTCTATTATCATCCTTGGCAAGTTGGCTTGCCCAAGTGTGCCCTGCTGACATGGCAACTTATTTTCCACGTAATTAATTGCATAATAATTAATAATGACAATAAATAAAACGTAGTAAAATCCTCCTACATAATTATTTTAGAAAAATTACCTAGGGTAATTAAATAATGTCACTTAGAACCCCTAGGTATTTAAAAGTTAAACACTTTTGGTTTTCAATAACGTGGGGACATGACAGTTCTCCCAGGACACTTTTCTTTTGGATTATTTTGAGAAATGGACCAGGAACACCTAGGAACTCTTGTTCCCACAAATAAATTATATAATAAGCCTCTCAAACTTGTTGTAACTGATACAATTGGGAAACCAATAGGAGGACTAGTACATATGCACTTCCATTAGAATTTAGGGAAGTGAAATCACTAGATAAGAAAATTTATTTATTATACCACTTTTGAGTTCCTTCAATTTTAACAAGCACCCAGTCCTAGATGTCTTTAATACTTTGATTCCAAAGGGAATCCCAAGTATCTCACAATCAACGTATTCAAAACTATTTGAGTCACTAGGAATACATTGATATTAACTCATCCCCTTTAGAAACTAAGTCGAGTTGGTTTTTGACTCGGTTTGACTTGGTTGATCCATACCCTATCTTGCTCGTTTGACCGAGTTAGAGAGTGAATAGATTAAATTAGTTTTAGTCCCCCTTCATTTCATGATATGAGCCCCATTTCAAAAAGTATGCAATGTATTAAAAAACCTTAAACACATAATTCTAACCTTATCTTACCTCTTCAAAATATTTCCTCACCTCATTCATCAACCATTGCTTGCACTTGAAAAGAATGGAGTTGATATGGTGAGTACACTTTACTTGCTAACAGGAGATGATTTTAGAGGGGAGTTCAATTATGGCTTTACGATTTATGTGCAAATATTATGAATATTATAATAGGTGAGGCTCTGGATTTATGGTCACTAGATGTAGAGCCCCATATTTATGTGTAAGGTAAGGTGTTTTATTTCGTTAATTTCCCTTTTTCATAAAATATATTTAACACATCTTTAAAAAACCAAATTGAATTAAGTATGAGTATAAAACCACCAAATTGAATTAAAGTATGAATTTAGAACTCTTTTGTATCGGAAAGAAAGTGTTTGAACTCCTAAAAATACATTGATAGGTTAAAATGTTGGTCACACCTTTAACATCTTGATCTTCTATAGTATATTTTCAGGCCCATCTAGATATAAGATGCTATAGATTCATGCATATTTGTTTTTAGGATTTTTTGTTTTATACATGTTTGAGAAAAAACGAGAGTAACAGAGGAGGAGGTGTAGGTTTTCAATGTTAGATAGTTGATATTTTAGTCATGGCTATGGTTAGAAGATCCATTTGAGCACCAGAGTCTTTTTTCTTTGATTCCCAATTTGTTGATTGTTTTATCAAGAAACGCCCAATTGATCCATTCAAAATGAAATCCTTTCATCTAGCATTGATACATGAGGTACTCATTTTAAATGTATGCTCATTTAGGAGGTACTCGTTTTCAATCCTGATTTTTGGGGTAGATTTTCTTAGTTGTTCATTAGTTCGATTCTTGTGGAGTTGTAATATTTCTCTTGGAATCTTAAATGGGTTCATTATAGTTCAATTTTGGACATGCCTCAGAAACCAAAGAAATCACTTAGTCCTCAATTTTGCGACCTCATTTATTTACTGTTTGATTGGAGGTAGACATACTAAAACAATTTGGGTTGTTGTGGGGACAATTTCATCTTGTGGAGGTCGTATTCTTCATTTTTTGGCTGAGTTTGGACTACGTAGGTCATGACATAATCTGGAGAGGAAATAGTCTTGTTTGTGAGGACGATTTTTGGAGATTGCTGGTATTTAATTTTTGTTCAGCACATATTCTTACAGTTCTACAACTACAGTGATCCCCACGCTTCATATGGGTAAAAATAAAAGGGTCGTTACAACCAAAAAGGGAGATGAAATCCATATTAACACCTATATGAATCTACTACAGCATTTTTTGGTACTCTAATTGTAGTCTTCCTTCTTGTTACAACTGTGCATAACATTTCCGGGTAGTGAAGGAGGGCACTGCAACATAAGAAGGGAATATGCAAACTTATTTGTCACTGACGGTGTTGAGAAGAAGATGATTTGGGTTGTTTTGTTGAACACAAAACATATTTTTGAGAATATTTTTATACATTGGCTAAGAAAAATCGAAACACCAAAGAAGGGTAGATCACTTCCATAAATGATTGTGCACGCCCGGGAAGCTACATGTTAGAGTTAAAAGTAATTTCACATTTGTGTGTCCACCTTATAATTGTTCTTATAGTCATTGTAAACACAACGTTATAAGAATATGATATTTTGGGATTATTTTCGTTGTTATTTATGCAAAGAAATCTCTATTGCATTTACTTTTCACTGTTGAGGGCTACAAAAATCAAGATCTAAAAATTATAGTCAATATACAAGCCAAACATTACACATATCAGCAGTACAATGAATACAAAAACCAATAAAGACTATTTGGCAGAGTTCAGTGGTATTTTTTGACAAGTGTTTGAAGAAATCCCTTAAGCAAATTACATAAGAAAATAAGCCAAAACAATCAGCAAGATCTAATGGGGGTTATTACAATTTACTATCCAAAGCATATCCCCCTTGTATAAAAATTGAGCCCTCTCACCTCTCATAGATAAAAAATTTCATGAGCTACAATGTGTATTTTTTCATGAGAAAACTGGTACCCATTCTCTAGGATTGGACAACCTTTTCCTGCTTCAAAGGCTTGACAATCTTCCAGGTGAAAGTAGAGTCATCCCTGCTGAAGTGGACATAGGAAGCAGTCTTTTTGGAACTTTCCATTTCCTTCTTTATTCAAATCAAGAGTGATAGTCATCATTCAAGGGATAAAATCAAAGTTCTTTTTGATGAGATCAAAATTTCCTTGCCTGGAAAGGTCCCTATACCATGTGATTCAATGAACATAGACAATGGATTCGACATTCTGATGGCATAAGAAACATGTAAAAAGAATATCCTTGCAATCCCAACTGCCAAAATGGTCTTTACATCTTGTCTAACAATGTATGACCCACTATGTTATACCTTGATGGGATCCTTCCCAGAGAATGCCCCTCCTCCATGAGCTCCCCACCCTCCATAGGTATCTATGATGATATTTATCCCCATCAGCCCTGTATCTCCATGGGGCCCTCCGATCACAAATAAGCCAGATGGGTTCAAGTGGAATATGGTGTTCTTTTCTAGGTACTTCTCGAGAATCATTGACTTTATCACATATTCCTTCACAACTACATCAATCTGGTCATTGGTTGTTGTCTCATCATGTTGAGTGGAGATGATAACTGTGTGAACGCATAGAGGACTCATGGAACCACTGTCATTTTTGTACTCAAAGGTTAGTTGGGTTTTTCCATCAGGCCTCAACTAGGAGTAGGTTCCATTCTTTCTGACCTATATGAGCTTTGCTCCTAGCTTGGTATCCAACTCATAGTTGAGAGGAATTTGCTTAGGGGTTTCATTATTTGCATAACAAGTCCAATAAAGGGTAGTGACCCACAAGCCAAACATCTCACAAACTGCCATCCACACTAAAAGATCACAGCCTAGTCAAGCAATACACAATTAGGATGGAAACACATTTACACATCCTCATGACACCCTTAGTAACCCTCAGTAGTTCATGGTAACTTCATACATAGGTTTCAGACCCTTAACAGTCCTCAAGAAACTTTCATCCAGTCACGACATTCGTAGTAGGATTAATAAAGGTCACAACAGCCCTTAGGAGGCTCAAGAAATGTCATGGTTTTTGTTGGCATGACCCACCAATAAAGCCTCATCGATAGGGGTTCCTACTCTGTCGACACCCAACCAGCACGATCTCCCTGAGCACCGACCTAGACAGGTTTGACCCTGTTGCCGCCTTTCACACACCTGAAGGGGATGTGGTAGAAATATTCAAGCCACTCAGTGTGTCCTTGGGGGAAAATCTTGAGTCAAGGCTGTCACCTTGTTCTTGATTCCTCCGTTTAGGCTCAACTCCTAATGAAGCCAAGGGGGGTAGACCCTATTAAGTTACTATGGCAAATTACTTTAGTATGATGATGTTAAATTGAGATAGTTGCTTAGGATTTTGAAATTAACCATACATAACCATAGATGAAAAGATGAAAAATGAGCACCATAAAGCACAATGTTAACACACAATATATANAAAAATAAACCTTCATGGCTACCTACAAGGAATGTGTTGGATGAATGGAGTCTTTGAGACTGTGTTCATAATACACCCAAAGGTGTAACAGAGATTGACACCCTAAGGTCACTGTCTAGGAGTTCCCACTTCCTTTGGGTATTTTGCCACCGTTTATGGTTTGATCGAGGCATTGGATTTTCACCTGATGGTGGTTGATTGGGGAAGGTAAAAACTAATTAATCTAGCCACTCAAATTTCTTTTGATGCAGCTTGACTAATCATATGAACCGCAGCCAAGTGTAGAGTATACACACCAGATTCTTGTCAATTTTAGTAAATTTTAAAGGATGTGTTTTTTAGAAAGAAAAACCCTCTAGGAACCTCTTTCGGTCCAAGTGGACCTCAATTGGGGAATCAAGGAGGGGGTTGATTTTAGAACGATTGTTTGCAGAAATTAAATATAAGCAGCAAAAAAGAAGCAAACCACAGTTTTTCTAATTAGTCCTACCACGCATCTCTTTCATCTTTCAGGTCAATTGGGAAGTCGTGGGGTAAGTATTAAAGTTAATTTGATACTATAATATGAAATATATGATAAAATAATCAGATCATATTATTCTGCATAAATGAAACTAATCTAGAGCGAAAAAGAAATAAGAAAATGCAAAAAACGAAAAAAGGCGCGAAACCCCCCGGGGGGGATGGGGAATGGGATCGAAAGAGCCTATTCAGAGAAATTTTTTACTATCAGCAGTTAAAATATCAGAAAAATTATTTGAATCCTCTTGGTTATTATATAGAATGAATCCAAGGCTTTACAAAATGCCAAAATTAAATATTACAGTAAAAAAGGGAGACCCTTGGGGGGATTTAGATGGCCCAAAAGACACTTTCGAACAGAATATTATCCTGTTTATGTTATTCCTGATAAAAAACAGTGATTTTATTAGAATGAAATATTCCCAAAAGCACTTTCAAAGTACCTTTGGGTTAGCCTACTTTAAACAAAAAAAAACTAAGTTAAAACTAGTTAAAACGGTAAAAACGGAACCAAGGAAAGCAAGATTTCCTTGGGGTATTGGATTTACTTTGGGGAAGCCAATGTGATATGCAATGATTTCTTGATTTTATCTTTTAAAATAGAAAACATAAATATAATGCATGCAAACTACGGATTCTCTTTAAATTGCCATGCAAAACAAACGATTTCCCTAAACTAGATCTAGAATGCTTTATGAAATTGTTTAGGAATGAGATCTAGATTATGAGCCTTGAGAAAAAATATCTATGTTAAGTTTTACTTTAAGAAAATATATCTGAAAACTATCAAAGCTTGTAAACAAAGTAACCAGGTAAAATTTTGATTTTTAGAAGGAGGAAGAGAGAGAAAGAGTGTTGGAAGCCTGGGAATGTTGGGATTTGGAGTCTGCTTTGGTGGAACACCGAGGGACTATGTCCTCAAAAATATATTGAATATGAGGAATATGCAAAGTAGATAAACCTATTCTACAAGTGAGATCACCTGCAGCTTATAAATCCTTGCACAAACAAATGGTTAAAACATAGGTGTTGATGGAAAAAGACAATTAGAAAGCATGCAATTAAACTTAAAATACATGCAAATACAAGAGATCTGAAACAAGCGAACAGTAAGAGCATAAATCAAACTAGAATGATCTCTTACCCTAATAGGAGGGAGCTCTCTCCTTCAAGGCCAACAATTAACCAACAAAAAGCAAAGATCAATAATACAGATTATACCTCATAAGCACTTGACAATCACCATCCACACATGAAAAGCATTACACCATAGATCCTACCTACAAATATTCTTTATTCCAAAATAGTACACAATACAATAGCAACAGCTCTTCAATCCAGCTCTAACTATCTTGGAAGAGGAAAACTGAGCTTTATTTATAACAAAAACTGGAAATCTAGCCCAGGGGGGCGCAATTCCCAAGGAGAGAGAGACTGCAGCTGCATGTGGAGTCAATATGGGCCTGATCTGTGTCTAACTGAGCCTGATATGAGTCTCAATGAGTGCAAATGTCAATCAGAGAGCTGATCGGTCTAACACCTCAATTTGCTAACTGAAGCATCCACCAAAACTCATCCAGATGGGCCCACACGTGTGGAGGAGAGAGAGAGGGCGCAATTCCCAAGATTGCATGTTGTGGTGCACTCCCAGTTCAGTCTAGATCACCTCCTTCAGTCAAGGAATGGTTAGCTCCAGTTAATATCAAGCCGATGAGACTGATTTCAGTCAAATCGGAGCAAATCCTACTAATTTAGGATTTGGGGTTTTCTCCATTATTTAATTAATTTATCAATTAAAGTAATGAATATTTGATTTTTAGGGTTTTCTGACTTGCGTGATGGGAGAATCACTCAAAACTTAGGAAAATGGGTTTATGGGTTTGCATGGTGCTCTGAGCTTGAAAATGAGCACCCCCATGACTGAGACTGATTTTTGAGCCCACTTTTATTACAAAACCAATATTTCCAATTAGACTATTAAAAAATAGCCTAAGTTTTGTGGAAAAATTAAAATTAAAAAAAATTAAAACCTAGGCGGACTTAGACATGTTCATATGACTCAACCATGATGCCTAGCATGTTTATACATTGACACATAGAATTTAGTAACCTCAATAGTCCTAAATGCCAAGCTGACCACGCCAACTTTGGAGGTATTGAGTGAAAACTCAAAAATTATCAGTTGTTTATTCAAAAACCAATAATAAACCAAGGGAAAAAACACCATGGATTGATCGGATTGACAAATAAAGTCTAAGAGACCGAGTCTTTTACAGACACTATCATGCGAGAACATTTTATTACAACTCCCCTATGGGGTATGAACATGTGATATAGTACAACAAGCACTTCCTAGAAGAACTTCCGAAGGTCTTCTAAAGTATGAACAAATCATCTTTGTCTGGTTCACCAGGATCACTTGATAAAAAACCACTAAGTACAACTCAGGTGGTAACAGACCCCTCCCAACAACACCTGTAGAGCGGATGAAGTCTCACCGAAGATGTCGAGGGAGAGCTATCGAAACCAAGTTTTCGGTAGCAAGAAGGGAGGGCATGGCATCAACGAATGAAATTCATAATCAACAGATACTCCAGAGACAGTTTTATTAGAATTGCATCATTCATCATAGATTTATTGGCATAACTAGTAGATCGCTACTAGATCGCATTACTTCATTCATCACAGCAGTAACATTCATTCATATAATGAATGTGGTCATGATCCAGCCCTAAGGGATTCCAAACAGTTACAACCCATTCCTAGGACTCCAATAGTCATAATCCATCCCAAGGAGATCCACACAGGTCATGAATTAGATCCTAATAGCCTACAAAGGTCACAACTTAGTCCAAACAATCCACAAAGATCACAGCTTTTGTTATAGCTAATTTTACCACACATGGTTGATCACATATGTATGGACTTCCTTGTCCCTCTGCATACTCTTTAGACCCCATGGAATTATATTATCCTTTGATGTTCCAGGATCATCCCTAAAAAACCCCTGTTTATTGTTGTACATCACTTTTAAACCCATACTCGCGTGTACATGTGAATTTTGACCTCAAACCCGCGTACATCGGGATGTGTGCATAAGTCCAAACATTTTTGGAATTTTCCTCATATGAGTCTGAAGATCCTAACTCTTGGCCTTCCATATTCCTTGAGAACGACCGGATTCGATCATCCATTACCCTTTTGGAGTGCTACATAAGGAACCCCTTGGATACATTGAAGAGGAGGAATTGAAGAGAAAAGAAAATATAGTCCATTGTTGCCTCAATTTGCTTATACTTGAGTCTGCATCCCCTTGTCCCTTTGGACCACTTTGTGTTCTTCCCAAGCTTGCCTTTGCTTTGTGAGATTTATTTTGAGAGATGGAGGATTGAGGTGGTGGAGGACTCAGTTTCTCTGGTTCGTAGACGTGCCGACAGAGGTTGTCACTCTTTTAATCTCTAATTTTATTAATAGAAATATCTTTTCCTTTCCAATTAATGTGCATTTGAATATGAATATTGTATCCATGGATGTGTTTAATTTCTTATACATTGTTGAATATATATGCTAGAGTAGGTCTAACACATTATTATAGAACATGCTTGCCTTGTTTGCTGTTGTTGAGAGAAAATTGCTAAAGCAAGTGTGAATTGGAAAAGCTCAACGAGGATCTACTTCAACCGTCCAGAACAAGGTATGATCCAATATTCCTTAGTGTTAGATGTTTGGTTTCTCTTGCATATTGGGGAATATTGATTTCTGGTGTCTAGTTGTCTATTATGGTACACCCTAAGCCATAGGAAGTTTCTCTCCATAACAAAATTGGTGACTCCAATGGGGAGAGTTCCTAGTTGTTTTTCTTTGGGGTTTTTGGTATTCAATCTACTTGAATTTCTCTTCATTTCTCTGTTTCTATGTCGGGTCTGGGGGCATGTTTTCCTAGTAGGGTCTTGAAGAAGTAAATTTTGTCTTATCTTATCTGTTTTCCCTATTTTTTTGCGTTTTTCTTCCTGTACGTGGGTTTTCCTTTCACATCACGCATACACGTGGGTTTTCCTTGAATAGTCATGTATGTACACTCTTTTACTAAGAACAGGCATCCATGCTTTGATTTTGAGCCTTAGTGGGAGGATCAAGTGTTTCTGGGTGAGTTCTGATGATTGCTGAGTCTTCTTGGATGCTTCTGGTGTCTGTGTACACCCTCTGTTTCTGACCAAAGACTTCTTTTAGTTTATTTTTTAAGCTTTGTTCTTGTCATCCATTTATCCATTTTTTGTTTTGAGATTAGTGCATTAGGTCTCTTTTACCTTGTTTCCTTGATGGGCTGTTGTTTGTGAGTGGTTGTAGGGTCTGGAGGTTGTAGAGTCATTTATTTGCTTTTGTATCTCATTTGTTGCAAAAAATACAAAAATATTTTTGCTTTTGCATATTTTTGCATTTCTTGCATTTTGCATTGGCATGGTACTTGCATTAGGTTTGCGTACTGTTATTATAGTTATATTTTCATATAGGAATGATTACACTTACATTTGAAGGAAAAATCTTGCACCTCATGAAGTGGCATACCCTGTTCTTCATCCTACACATTTCACTTGGCATTGCTTGTTAGGTGTGCATATTTACTTCACTGCTAAGTCATAACTTCATTATTTGCATGGCCATTTACCCTTTGAGTAATCACAACCAACTAAAATCAACGCTTAATAAAATGAATTACCATCTTTCTTTTCTAGGGTGCATCAACAAGAATAGGCTTTAGGGTCTTGGAATAGTTCATTGTGAGTTAATTCTCCAAGACCACTAAACAAAACAAGTAGGTGTCTATCTAGGTGAGAGTGTGAAACCCTTGATATAATTAGTGTTTTTCAGGACGCTCCTCTTACACGGGAGTTAAGCACGAGGTAGTGCACGCGATTGTGATTGAGATGACCCCTAGTGACTTTCTGTGAGCACCAGAGATATTTCCAGGATTGTATTCATATCTAGGGGCCTTTGAGGTATTGATTGGTGCACCCTTGGTGTACTAGTTGTGCTTTCAGGCTTCAGGGTTTGCTACCTTGCCCATACGGTCGATCTCACCTATGACTATCCGCCTGAGCATTTCCTATATTGAGGTGACCTTATTTGACTTACCTAAGATATCGAGGGGGTATTTGCATAGTTTTTCTATAGGTGTCCTATCTAGGTAGGGGTCAAACAACACAGTTTCTATATGCGTTGAAGCTGAGGGCCACTATAATTGGTTACGAACCTCCGCTTGTTGTGTATGGGAGTCACAAGCCTCTCCTAGGAGAGACATACCTGCTTCATTCGGGATCTCACTTATTCTACCCTTGGTTTGCTTCTGATTTGGATTTAGATTTTCTTAGGTGTTTGCTCTATGCATGCTAGATTTCTTAGGGTTGCGTAGCTATATTGAGTCTTTTCTTTTTTGTTGGGTCATTGTGGATCCAGGTGTGGCACTTCATTGTTCTCATCGTTTAGCAGGACTTCTTCCTTCTATGTATCCTCCTCCTTTAGGAGAGAGAACCAGACATTTGGGGCGGACTTATTCTCACTTTGATTCACACACCATGGGAAATCACGAGTCTGAGATTCCGGAGCAGCCCATTTCACCTCGCCCCTTGTGGGAGGTTGAACCTTAAAGCACATATGGGACTCTGGTAGGGTCTGGTCGTCAGTTGACTAGACCGTCATACGAATATTTATCACAATACACATACCACGTGCACACACATTGCCGATATTGGTTTTCGGGGGATGAGACTCACCATGCACCCATTCGCACTAGCACTATTAGGTATGGCATTCCTGATATTCCTAAGACCGTTCTGACACCCTATGTTGAATCAAGAGTTGACCATGGTATTGCACCTAGGGGCACTTCCATTCCTTTCTAGACGGAGAGATTTGGTAGCACTAGTCACACTACACCTCCCATCCTTGCAGTGGAAGTTCCTTCACACACACATCCTAGGCCTAGCACTTGCATTCCTATTCGGGGACCAAAACCTAGACATGTGAATATTGGGGGCACGAGTTATATTCCTTCACATATTCCATCGTCTTCGACACCCATCCCTTCAAATTATTTTTTGACCACTCATCATTTTCCTAACTCTAGTGGGCCTTCTGGATGGAGTTCTACTACTAGCCATGTCTGGTCTGTTTCTACTAACACTGTAGTGTCACAGGGCCATGTGCCTCCTTATGTGTCAGTAGGACATATACCTTCCCATGGACCATCTTATGGACTGTCCCATGGACCATCTCATGGTCCAATTTATGGAACCTCTTTTGGAGCTTCTTACGGAAAAACCTACACACCTTATGGGTCTGGGTATCAACAGGCGTATCAGTCACCTAATTATGGCTTTGTAGCACCCCAGCCTCAAGGTACTCCAAATCACAATCCTCATATGCAACCCTATATGGGTAAAATGGGAAGAGGTTACTATCCCACTGTCCAAGACCATGGTGTATATAGCAATCAGCCTTATGCGAACCAATCCTATCAAGGAGGATGGAACCAACCGGCTCAACCAAGGCTCCCTTTCCTTGCAACTTTGAATCTACCTGATTTGTTGAGATTGAAAAATGATCTTGTATCTCATAACCCAACATGGCTGTCAGTTCCTACCAAACTTCCTTCAGATATTCCAAAATTCAAAGGTAAGTCTGGTGAAGATCCTGGTGAACACGTCATGACCTTCCATCTTTGGTGCTCTTCGAACTCCTTGAATGATGATTCTATTCGTTTGAGACTATTTCAATGCACCCTCATGGGCCCTGCCATGAAATGGTATATAGAGTTACCCAAGGGGACATATTATTCGTTCAATGACCTTGCTATGAATTTTATTAACCACTTCCAGCTACCCGTGCATTACGACATCGGTACCGAACTCTTGTCGACATTTTGGCAAGACAAAGCCACCCACATTTCAGATCATATTCAAGAGTGGCGTAGACGGAAGAGGATGATTAAAGCCTTTATACTACCAGATTTTCTTCTAGAGTGGTTCCTCAAGTCGTTGTTACCCTATATCACGAAGGATGTTTCCACATCTAGAGTGCAAAATGAGGAACAAGCTATTTTAGGGCCCAACAGTTGGACTTGATTTATGCTCAGTCTGGGCTCCCTTATGAGATCATACCCAATGCTCAATGTTCCAATTTATACCCTAAGTTTAAACCTAGGCCACATGCTGATGGTATTGTTGGCTTTGCAAGTACCAAACTTGCAGATTCGGTTACGATAAAAGTGAGCTAGTTATCGATTAACCAGTATGCATTGGGACAAGCTACAACTTCATCTATTCCTACCCAGTCAGTGGATGCACTTTCAATGCAATCGTCGAACCTGAAAGGTAACCAGCAACCTGGAAGGAATAAAAAGAAAGTAAAAAATAATCAAAAGGGTGGGAATAAAAATTATAATGAGACTAATGACAAGAACAATAACAATAATAATGTTGGGGGGTACACGAATCCTAAGAAGAAAGTAAAATTTCCTTGCAAGTTGTGTGGGGATGATCACCTCACTCACTTGTGCCCTCGTATGGAAGATGCCTCGAAGTTCATAGCACAGGGCCCAACTATGTTTACAAATCCTTTACCAAATAATCAAAATATGAACTTGAGGACCGTGGATCCTGGCTGCGTGTCTAGTGGAACTCAAAACCTACCGGATGCCGCTAGTGGTCATGATTGCATTAACATGGTGAAAGCTACCAGTGTTGTGATGCGTGCGAAAGACTATGGTATGTCACAACCAAACCTTAGGAAAGAACCTACTCCACCTGAGAGCCCTTTGCGAATTGAAAAGCCTACGGATAAACCTAAAGTTCCACCTCGAATTTTTAAGAGAGTCTTGAAGCGCTCGAGGAACAATCCTAATACTCGAGCTGCCCAGAACTATTCAATTGTCGAGGATTTGGGCCAGACTCCTTATGCGATGTCCACATTAGAAGTGCTTCAGACTTGTCCTTCGCAAAGAAAGGCCTTGTTGTCGGCTCTTGGGATGGGTGATGATAGCTCTCCTTCCATGATGAAATTTGAAACTCATGGAATCCAGCCTCACATGCCTTACTATGTGTCTCTTCTGATTCATGCAGAGTGTCTAAACCACACCATCAAATGCACTGTGATTGATGAAGAC
The DNA here is from genome assembly GCA_001517045.1 of Pseudotsuga menziesii. Lineage (NCBI taxonomy): Eukaryota > Viridiplantae > Streptophyta > Pinopsida > Pinales > Pinaceae > Pseudotsuga > Pseudotsuga menziesii. The sequence goes on from LPNX010300255.1 coordinate 202,498, forward strand.
ATCGTCGCTTCCGTGATGTCTTTAGCTTGTTGGAAGGGCTTAGGTTCTCCCATGTTGTCTAAATATGTGAACATGTTGACTTTTTTTGATGGAAGATCATTTCAGCCGCACAGTATACTTCCTTCCCTAGAGGTCCAATTGGGAGGGAAGATTGTTGCGATCGAGGTCGAGGTGGTTAATGCACCCCTTGACTATAATCTTTTGCTGGGTAGGAACTGGATGTAAAATATGTAAGTTGTAGCCTCTTCCCTATTTCAAGTGGTTTGTTTTCCATTGTATGGGAATATCGTTACTATTGATAAAAATATTTCCAGAATTCGAGTGTTAAACCATCATTGGGAGCTTCTATCCTGATTATCGATCATTCTCAGCCGACAAGTGAGAATGTGGGTCTGGGTATGTATCCTTCTCTCATGGGAACCTTTAGTTTTCCTATGCCCATTCTCATAATTGGGTCTAGTCTTTGTAGGGCTTCAACCTCGTTGAATTATGTCTCTTTTCGCACCTCTCATATGGACGATCCTTGGATTCTTCCTTCACCAAGTACTTCGAGTGATAATTATATTCCTGCCGAGATAGACGTGTCGTTGCCTGCAACATTGGTGGTGTATCAAGCTAATTTTGATCATGTTCTAGAGCCTAGTCCTTCCTCTTCGTAGAAGGAGAAGGAGGACCCTTATGTGCTGCCTAGTTGGGCAGTAGAGTCATCTCACTGTCAAGAATGACTTGATGATGTTTTTTCATTAGATGAAGCTATTCTTGAGGCTATGTTTGGGATAGAACAACCTTGGGGAGAGATGCATCATAAATTGTATTTCCTCCCTAAGCTTGATAGTTTAGAGTGTGATGACTTTAGGGTGATTCTAAGTGAGAAAGTTGGTAGCACCATGGTCCCATTAAGCTCTCCTATTCATATTGCTGAAGGGAACATGGCTAACTTGTCACCAACGATACCTATCAATATTTCTCGTGATCCTGGTAAGATGGAGAACGTTTACATTGGGGTGGATTCCCCCCCCTGATGAGATTAAAGAGTACACCGATATTTTCAAGGAATTTCATGATTTTTTTGCTTGGTCATACGAAGAGATGTCGGGAATAGAACCTCAAATTATTGAACACAAAATCAAAAGCTATCTATATACAAAACCGGTTCGAAAACGTTTGCATGTCGTGAATCCTAGGAAAGCGCATGCTATTAAAGCAAAGATAGAGAAACTCCTCAAATATGGTTTCAACTATCCTGTTCCCTTGACAGAGTGGGTTTCAAATCTCATTCCGGTGGATAAGAAGCAAGGAGCGATCTGAATATGCATTGATTTCCATGATTTAAATCGAGTCTGTCCTAAGGATAATTTTCCTACACCATTTATTGATCAAATTTTGGATGAGTGTGCGGGAAGTTAGGTTTTCTCTTTCCTGTATGGATTTTATGGATATAATCAGATATGTATTAAACACAAGGACCAACATAAGACTACACTTATTTGTCCTTGGGGAAATTTTGCATATCGGAATATGCACTTCGGCCTTAAAAACGCCAGAGCTACATTTCAACGAGCCATGACTTTTTCCTTTCATCATCTTAAAAATATTATTGAAGTGTTTTTGGATGATCTAGCTTCTCACTCTTGTTTGAGAGTGCATCATCCTTATCATTTGAGATTGGTTTTCGAAAGATGTCGTCATTATCAAATTAGGTTAAATCCTCACAAGTGCATCTTTTGTGTGAAGTTTGGTCGTTTACTAGGATTCATTGTGTCCAAGGAGGGTGTTAGAGTCGATCCCTTGAAGGTTGAGGAAATACTTCAATTGTCTCCCCCGTGAAACATTCGACATATTCAATGTTTATAAGGAATGGTGAACTTCTTATAAAGGTTTGTAGTAAGTTTTTCCAATTTGAATAAAGGCTTCATGTGTTTGTTGAAGAAAGACGCCCATTTTTACTAAGATGAGCGAGCCCGGGAGTCTTTCAATGCTCTTAATAAATGCTTGGCATCGGCCCCCGTGCTTAGTCCACCAAAATATAGCCATGACTTTTTTATTTATGTGGTTACATCTCAAGAGATGATTGGTATGGTATTGGCTCAATAGGACAAGGATCTCCATGAGCATGTCATATACTATCTTAGCTGAAACCTTATTGATGCGGAACTTCATTATACCCATGTTGAGAAGCTAGACTTGGCCACTCTCCATGCGGTTCAACGTTTGAGGCATTACATCCTCCTTTTCCAAACTTTGGCTGTAGATCACATTAATCCATTTCAATTCGTCCTCACTAGAAGGATGATTGGGGGAAAGTATAATAAATGGATTGTGATATTGCAGGAGTTTGATCTCAAGTTTGTTTCGGTAAAGTCGAAGAAATCATTAATTTTTGTTGAGCTCATATCGTATTTTCCAAATTTGGATGAAGAAGAGGTTCATGAGGATTATCTTATTGATGAGCATATCTTTCTCATCTCAACCGTGAACCCTTGGTACGGGGATACTATTTTTTATTTCCAAACATTGAAGATTCCTACTCACCTCTTGTGAGATGATCATCGATGACTATGTCACGTAGCAAAGAAATACCTCATAGTGGATGATACTTTATATCCTCGTGGGGTTGATTCCATTTTACGTTGTTGCATAACTCATGAGGAGGCTGAGGTCGTGCTTAATGATTTCCACGGAGGGGCATGTGGTGGTCATTTATCTAGGCTTTCTACAACTCCAAAAATATTGAGAGCGGGTTATTTTTTTCTGTCGATATTTAAATATTGCATTAATGTGGTCAAGAGTTGTTACCCTTTCTAGGTGTTTGCATGTAATATGTTCTCGTGTCCTGCCCCTTTGCATCCCATTATCACCATTGGTCCCTTCACCAAGTGGGGGGTTGACTTTATGGATTGTAACCCATCTTTGGCTTCGGGGCATCACCATATTATTATGGATGTTGATTATTTCATGAAATGGGTAGAGGCTATGCCCACTATCAAATCCGACTGTGAAACAACCACACATTTCATATTTAACTAGATTATCACCCGGTTTGGAATTATGAGGGATCTTGTCATTGACCATGGAAGACACTTTCAAAACAAAATGATGGAAGAGTTGTCTTCGAAGTTAGGATATAGGCATGAGCATTCCTCTTCTTATTACCCTCAAAAGAATGGACATGTTGAAGCAGTGAACAAGTCACTTAAGTCCATTCTCCAACGAACCATCGCACAGAGATAGAATAATTGGCATATCATGTTGTATCCTGCTTTATGGGCCTATAGAACCGCGGTCAAGACTGCAGCTGGTTTTTCTCCCTATTAGCTTATGCATGGGGTGGATTCAGTATTACTGGTTGAATGTGAAATCCCTTCTTTGAAGCTAGCTGTGGAGATTTTATCGGAGACTTCCGCATTGGAAGAGCATCTAGTCCACTTGGAACATCTTGATGAGTAGCGTCGAGATGCTTTAGTAGCTCTTAAGGTTAATAAGTGTCGCGTTAAGGTCCAATATGATAAGTCTGTCTGTCCTAGGAGGTTTAGTGAAGGTGACTTGGTCCTTTTGTGGGATCAAGCTAAGGAACCCCTAGGGGCAGGAAATTTCAACCCGATGTGGCATGGTCCTTATGTGGTTAAGTGTGTCTTAGAGAAATGTGCCTATGAGTTGGTGGATTATGAGGGGACGACCTTGGTGGAGCCTAGAAATGGGATCTATCTTAAAAATTACTATGCATGATTTTCATCTAGGGCTAACTTTTGTATATTATTGTACATTTTTGCATAGCGTAGATTGGCCTTTTTATGGTGATAGGGTTTTTTGATTAGCTTTCATTTGTTATGGTAGATGTCGATGGAGTCTTCAGTTTACATAGGACTCACTGATGGTGTTAGCCGCCACACTCAAAACTCAACTTTGGCTACTTGGGTGATTTATACTCCTACGGGTCAAGTGTTGTCTTCAGGAGGTGTATGTTTACATCCTTCGTCGAACAATGTTGTTGAATATAGTGTCGTGATTGAGTTATTGCGGGATTCCATTTCACATGGTGTTCTTTATCTTGAGGTACGTCTTGATTCGTAGTTAGTGATCTCACAACTTAATGGATTGTATCATGTTAGGGATTGTTATCAACCCAAATGGCACTTCTTCGTCCAAGTGTCGACATTCTTTATGTTGGTACACAAAAGGACAAACTAGGATTGAAGTTTGCCAAAGCACTATAGATGGGCATGACTTGAGATGCATTTACCTCTTAAACCAGGTTGCTATATATTTTTCTAAGTGTTGAGTTGCATACGCGACTATCTTCATTGCAACTCGCATACTGTATGCAACTATTTTCATTGCAACCTGCATAGACCAGCGTACGTGGTTTTCCTTCGAGCAACTCGCATGTCATACGCGGTTTGCCTATATCCATATCCCTGTACATCTTAGTTTGGATTTAAAAAATATAAAACATTATTATTTGAGATTAGTTGGGCCCTAATTTTTAACTATCCCAACTATTTCAACCACCCAAGCCTTCAAAACTAATCCATTTCCCAAAGTATAAATAGATGCCTTGGGGTGGGTAATAATCAATCAAGATTGGAGAGCAAAGTTATGCTGGTGGTATATCTTCAGAAGTCTTGGAGCAGCAGAAATCAAATTCCTTTGGTTGCAGAGGAGTCCTTGTCTCAGAAACTAGGTTGTACTCTTATCTCATTCACTGATTGTTAATAAATAGAATTCTTCTTCCAACTTCGTGTTGAGTGTATTTCATGTATTGTGGTTAATGTTGATATATTGTTTATCTAACTTCCAATATATACATGCATGAGATATTACTTGAAGAGTTTTCTCTTTGCAGGTGAAAGAGGTGCATCCCTGGAAGCTTTGGAGAGAAGAGGAGCAGGAGAAGATCAAGCTTGGATCAACCATCAGTAATCGGGTAAGTCAAGACTTTCTTCCTATTCCCTTTCCATTCTCTGGTAAATCTGATTGTTTGCAAGGTTATTATTAAGCTGGTAACCCCAGACCCTAGGTTACAAGGGTGCTTAATCCTGAACAACAGAACTAGCGACTCCGATGGGGAGTCCATCCTGTCGTGCATTAGTCCTATAGATACTTGCCCAGTCTTTGCTCTGATTCAGTGTGTGGTTTTCTATCTTGGCTTTGATTTGCAGTAGTGTGTCTAGAGACCTATATTATTTTTTCTTTTTGAATTTTTTGTTGTTGTTGTGTACGCAGGTTGCTGTGCTACACAGTCGCATACAACAACTTGTATACGCAGGTTGCTTTATTGGAAAGTCACGTACAGTATGCAGGTTGTTGTATTAGATAGTTGCGTACATCTTTTAGCAGAAAATTTTTAGGTAGGGTTTCTTGTCCGTGTCTTATTTGGATTTTTCTCTGCTTTAGGGTCTTCTTTTGTTGGCATCTTACTGTAAGTCTAAAAGTCCTGTACACCATACTTGGTGCTTTTCAGTAAGCCCTTGATTTTTTGTTGTTTCGATCTTCTTTCACTTAGTAATTTGAGGTGGATTATCCTGTTTGGGTGATAGGTTCAGTGCTGTGTATCTGAATCAGTGATCGGGATTTTAGATACCTTGTACTCTTTACTACTTTTGAGTAGTGTTAGTTTGTCAATTGTCCTTTAGTGATTTCAGTGAATTTTATTCATTATTTCTTCCCAAGCTAGGTGTTTTCCAAGTCTCCTCCTTAGGTGGTTGAATTTGGTTCTTGCAAGTCTGGTATACTTCATATTGCTTGCTTTATGGTCTGATTATTCAAGCATACTCAAGAAGTTTTGCATTTAAGTGCATGGTAATTTTTGAAGAATTTGAAAAGTGAAGAAAGACATTGGAAACATTTGCATTTTAATTGCATATTGTAGTTTTATTTTCAGTATTTTCGAATAAAATTTCAAAAATTGCAAAAAATAAGTCTTAGTCTTCTCATACTTAGTTGTAATTTCATTAGTTCATATTTACAAATAGAAAAGAAGCTTGTTGTAAGTAGTTGTAATTTGTTTTGGAATTCATTCTATGCACTTTTTTACTTTTCTTATCAAGTCTATAATATCATAGTCATTCACGCCACTTACCCTATGACTTAGAACAACCCTTAAAATGAATGCTATAATTTAAAATTTATTAGTAAGCTTTGTTTTATAGGGTCATACACCTGCTAGCTTAGGCTAGATTTGTGGGATAGGAAGTGTAAACTCCCCACACGTGTTTAAATTCAGACGTAGTTGGCCATTCGATAGGTAAATCCTTCTCTATGTTGGTAGTATCTGGGAAGCCCCTCTCAAATGGGAGTTAAGCACGAGGCCACGTGGAGGCTTGGACTGAGGAGATAACCCTCTGATTCCTTGTCAAAACATAGACCAAGGTTTTTGCACATCTAGGGATTCTGTCCTAGACAGCGTTTTGAGATTTGCTACCCTGTCCATGTGTATGAATCAGGATTGCAACTATTCCCCTAGACTATTGATATAGTTAAGGTAGCCTTTAGTCTCTTTGACATCTAGGTTTTATACACAGGTAAACTGGGAGGCTATTTCTGGTTCACCTTGAACGGGCTAGGAAGGTAACCCTTTTTGAAATTGTAGGAGGGCGGTGGGTGATTCCTCTGCTTGTGCCTAAGAACCTCTTCAAGGATGCCAAGAAACCGTCTCTCATATTTCTTCGGGAAAGCATATCTTATACCCCTTGTGATTTTTGAGACTTTAGGAAATTTTGTAGTGATTATTCTGTGGTTTGTTTGTGTTTAGCCAACCTTTGGTTGTGAAGAGTCAAATTTACAATCATGGAGGACCAATCTATCAGAAGCTCATGAAGGTTGCAAAACCTTGCTCTGCTTATTACATTGGAACCTCCACCTCCCCCTCAAAGGCAGATATTAGACACAGATGGTTCCTTTGAACCGATAGGAGTTAGTGAAGTTCCGAGTGAACCAGAACTTAGGGAAAACCGGTTTGATTTAACTAAAGTTGAGATAGAAGACTTGAAATATGACGAGTTTGCAAGGAACTTTAATTCAACTCTAATTGACTTAAACGATCTTGTGATTGTTCAGGTTTGTCCTTTCAATTCACTCGTGATTGGTGTCCCTCTGGGAAGACTAATGTCTACTGCAGGAGAAAGTTCTTCTACTTCCACCTCATCCGCTCCGGCTGAAGGGGTGCCACCTCCCCTTGTTGGTCATACTGGGCAGACCCAAGTTTACTTTATTGTACCAACAATACCCCTAGCTCATTGGCCCTTTAGGCGACAGACCGCAGAACGGCCTGAAGTCTCACCTGAAGTGATCTTGGATGGGGTGGTTGAAGAATCAAGTTTCCTCAACCAGGTTCTGTAGCATCCTAATGCCTCATGGCTCTTCTTAGCCAGCGGGATCTCTCAGCAAGGTGTTGAGCCTTTCTTCCTAGCTGGGTCTGATAAGGAACTGACTCTTATCACATTGCATCCTCTAGGACGATGCACAACTTTCTCTTCTCCTCAACTCGTAACCTACAATATCTCACACCGCAGCTCCTCCGACAGTACGATATCGCCTTTCTATACTGCGATATTTTCTACAATAAGACTCAATAGGCTCGTCAACTCTCATGGTCCAAAGGCTTTCTCTCTGGGTATAATAGCTCAGTTAACCTTCAACAGGGTGTTAAACAACCTTACTTAAGCTTCTACAGTTCAACACACTTAACATCGACTGTACTCAACTTGCTGAACTACACATATTGGAATCACTTAACACAGTAACTGCTAGCTATACTGTGTGAATCAAGCACTGATAAACTGATATACAGAATACTTGATACATTCAACTTGCATTTAACCTTCTATAGTGCTGTAAACTGAATGAGAGCATACATACATTCACTGACTGATAAGAAAATCTCATGTAACAGATAACAGATAGTAACTAAGTAACACAATCACATGAAACAGTCGCACAACACACGGATTTTACGTGGTTCACTTCCAGGGAGGAAGCTACGTCCACGAGAACTAGTTTATATATTATATCTTGAGAGAGTAAACACAGTTCCGCTGCAACCTATTATGCAGCTTGAGATCTTCTGGGAAACTCTACGCACACAGCCGGGAGCCCTTCTCTCTTAGATCTCTTCTCTTTCTATATTTCCTTCTTCTTACAATATACTCTTCCTCTCTCTCTCTCTAAATCCCTGCGGATTGTTACATTCATGCTCAAGGAGCCAGCTACTAGTTACAGTAAGATAACTACAGACTGAATAGCAGAACCAGAGCTCGACTCTTTCTCAATGTCTCACTGTATAACTGACTAGCTAACTCAGTGTCTAACTATCTGAATGTCTAACCTTTTACAATACAAAATACATGCTTAAATAGGTGGCCCAAAGGTCTCACCATTATACAACACTATGGGCCTATCCCAATAGTAACCCAAAAACCCTAACTGTGACAGTCAGCCTATCTGTACTTTGAACTGCCGCTTTCCATCACACCATAGCTTTCTGCAGTCTTCTGTGATTTCGGCGCTGAATGCGGGTATGGGTGCCGCTTCCTCAGTCGCTCCCCTTCTATCCTTTGTCTTCAATACCTCAGCCCATTGCTCCTTTTCCATTTATGAGGGTAGCTGAGCCCTCCTGTCTTCGCCACTGCCTTAAGTGCAGTGGTTGAGCTCTCTCTTCTCGGCCACTTCAGGTACTGTTTCTTTTGAATTTCTTGTTCCGATATAGCATCTTTTCCTATAGCTGCGGGTCCCTGCTCCAACACCCCCGGTAGGTGCCCCTACAATAAATATACCTACTACACCTTTAACTCCAGCTAGCTGGGTAGTTCAACCACTGACTCCCACAGATTTAGCAGGTACTTTTGGTGGTATGGTCATTGGTATTCCTAGTGTACCTTTAGTTCCTACTTCCTTCGCACACACTAGTTAGAGTGGTCCTATAGGATCCTCAGCATTTGTCCAGGGTTTTCCTTGGAATGGGGGGAACATTCCCCCATCCACTCCATATGTAGGTCCAACACTCGCATATGTAGGGGTGTATTTCGAAAACCCTAATGCTTATGGACAAGGTTTTCAAACTTCAGTTTCAGCTCCTTTCATGAGCTCTCCTTTCTCACTTTTCAGCGGAGGGATACCTGCTCATGTGTTCCAAAATACAGCTTCAACTAGGGCAACTAGAACCTCATACACTACACCACACATAAACAATCCACTAGCTTATGGAACGAATCCTTTCCAAAGAGGCCCAACCACTTCGCAACCAGCAGTAGGGGGAAACCCCGCCTTCACATATGGGAACATGGGGGAAAGTCCCTCTAATCCACAAGCTGGTACTTTTAATTCTCTGGTTAGACCCAAGCTCCCTTTCCTGGAAAATTTAGACTTTCCATACTTGTCAAAACTAATGAATGACCTAGTGAGACATAACTCCTCCTGGCCACCCGTTCCTACCAAGCTACCCTTGGACATTCCAAAATTCGAAGGTAAAGTTGGTGATGATCCAGGAGCTCATGTCATTAATTTCCATGTGTGGTGCTCTTGCAACTCACTGAACGACGATATAGTTTAGTTGATACCGTTCAAAAGAAATCTGACCAGTACTATAGAAAAATGGTACATTGAACTGCCTTCTGCTATGTTTGATAGTTTTTGGGACTTGGCTAATGTATTCCTTGGTCACTTCCAACTTCCTGTCCGATATGATTTCAAGACAGACTTGTTGTCTACCTTTCAGTAGGACAAGGCCACTCATATTTTGGATCACATCCAAGAGTGGAGAAGATGGAAGAGCCTTATCAAAGCCACTATTACTCCTGAGTTTTTACTAGAATGGTTCCTTAAATCCCTATTTCCATATATATCTAAGGATGTATCTACTTCGGGACTGACCAATGAGGAAGAGGCTATCCTTAGGGACCAACAGCTAGATTTGATATATTCTCAGTCTGGGATTTTATATGAGATCATCCCTGATGCATCGAGGCCAACGCACAATGTAGAGAAACCTAAGCCTAGATCCCATGCCGATGGTGTGGTTGGTTCTATGAAATCTCCCACTGTAGAGTCTTTGGCTAAACAGCTCCTTTAGTTGTATGTCAAACATTCTATGGCAGAGGCAACAAAGGCTTCCCCCTCACCCCAGAATGCAAATGTTTTTGCACAATCCTCTCAAAAGGTCAATTAGTATCCCGGTGGGAAAAAGAAGAAAGGAAAGAAAGGTGAGGGAAACCAAAACAAGCAAAAACCCACAAACAATGCTAATGGGGGAAAAAAATAAAAGAAGAAGGTGAAATTCCCATGTAAGTTGTGCCATGAAGATCACCTGACCCATCAATGTACCCTTATGGAACAATCTCAAAATCTGTTAAAGGCAAACAACCGACTGTCCTGAAGGAGCCTTTTCCCCAAGGGAAGAATTCTGCTTCAGCTTCAAATGTAGCAGGGGGCACCCCAAATGATCTTGACCCTAATTATATCAAAATGGTTTGATCCCAGACTTTACTCCAGACTAGGAACAAGAACTATGAAACAGAGGCTTTGGAGAAGGGTAATTTGATAGGTGAAACTTCCAACCCTCTCACGATTGAGAAACCCGTCGAACATATGCCCAAGATACCGAAAGGTGTCTTTAAGAAAAACTTGCACAATCCCAATGCTAGGGATGCAACAAACTACTCCATAGTTGAATATTTAGCCTAAAATCTTTGTGCGATGTCGGCTTTAGAGGTGTTACAGAGTTGTCCTGCCCAGCAAGATGCACTCTTAGCAGCCTTAGGTAGCATGGATTCATCGAGCTTCATGGAGAAATTTAATTTTTCTGATGTAAAAATTCGCCTACCTTATCATGTAGCCTTATCGATAGATGTCATACATGGTGGAAAAACCATTGGAAGGGCAGTTGTCGATGAGGGTGCTTCTACATGTGTCATGTCCTTGTCTTGCTGGAAATCTCTTGGATCTCTAGAGCTAGTTCCATCAAACACCCTACTTACTGCTTTTGACGAAAGGTCATTTCATCCACATGGTATCCTACCGACTTTACAAATTAAGTTGGTAGGAAAAGCAGTGTCTGTTGAGGTAGAGGTGATTGATGCATTGTTGGATTATAACTTGCTCTTGGGGAGAAGTTGGACTTACACCATGTCCGCTATTGCATCAGCCGTATTATGGGTTGTAGTGTTTCCAAACAAAGGGAAGTTGGTTACTGTAGACCAACTCAGTTTTACTTGAAAAGGCTGCATGGAAACTAATGAGTCCACCTTACCATTGGTTGATCAGGTTAAACCTGCTTCAGAGAGCTTAGGGGCTGGAATGTATGCATAATTGATGGGAACATTCGATATTGTAGCTTCGATTAATTATCTAGGTTATACTAGTGTAGGGAAGTCTATAGCGACGGTTGTTGATAGAATAGATCCTTGGGTTCTTCCTTCTCACCATGAATGTGAAGTGCCCTTATCAACAGTGGAAGTAGCTTATCAAGCTATCGTTCATACCGCTACTGAGTTCTCTTCCTTCTTGGGAAGAGAACTCTTTGAATTCTAGAGACTGCTTAGATATGGTTTTTCCTTTTGATGAATCCATTCTGGAAGCTATGTGCAGATGAGATAAGATCTGTGAAGATCTTCACCATCGATCCTATTTTCTTCCAGAGTTAAGCAGAATTGAGAATCAGGAGTTCCATATGAGACTGGCAGGTGATGTTGATACACCTATTAATCCCTTACCAAGGGAAGGAATATTTGCTGAGGGGAATATGGTAAAAATTTCCACTACCATCCCTATCAACATCTCTGCAAACCCAATCATTGTGGAAAATGTACACATCGGTGCAAACTACTCTTTGGAGCAGATTGCGATCCATATGGCCTTGTTTAAGGAATTTTGCGACATATTTCCCTGGTCAGATGAGGAGATTCCAAGTATAGATCCATCAATATTCGAGCATGAAATCCGAACTTACCCTGATGCTAGGCCCGTTCGACAAAAGTTGAGACCTGTCAATCCGTGTAAAGCGGCAGCTGTTAAGGCTGAAGTTGAAAAGATGCTGAAAGCTGGTTTCATTTACCCGATAGCTTTGACAGAATGGGTATCCAACCTCATTCCTATCGACAAAAATAAAGGGACTATATGCATTTGTACTAACTTTCAAAATTTAAATAAATCCTTTCTTAAGGATAAATACCCCACTCCATTCATAGATCAAATAATTGATGCCTATGTGGGGAGTGAAGTCTTTTTGTTTATGGATGGTTTCTCCGGGTATAATCAAATCCAAATTAAACCGGAAGACCAACATAAAATAGATTTCATGTGTCCTTGGGGTACATTTGCATACAAGAAAATGCCCTTTGGATTGAAAAATGCAGGGGCTACCTTTCAGCGGGCAATGAAATTTTCCTTTCATGACATTAAAGCCATTTTCAAACCCTACCTTGATGATCTGCTAGCACATTCTTGTAAGAGGATCGATCACCCATATCACTTGCATTTGATTTTTGAATGATGCAGATACTACAAAATTCGCTTGAATCCCCACAAGTGCATTTTTTGTGTCGAGTCAGGGAGATTACTTGGATTCATTGTTTCTAACAAAGGTATTTAGGTGGATCCTTTGAAAGTTGAGGCCATAGTAAATTTGTCTCCTCCTCGTTCTATTAGGAAGATTCAAAGCCTGCAAGGGAAATCCAACTTCCTTCGACATTTTATTGTAAATTATGCCAAGATTACTAAAGGTTTCATGCACTTGTTGAAGAAAGACACCCCATTTGTATGGGATGAAATCACACAACTTGCATTCGAGGCATCAAAGAAAGCTTTGTTGTCGGCACCGTTATTGCGCCCACCATATTACTCTCATGATTTTATATTGTATCTAGCCACATATAAGTCAACCATAGGGGTAGTGCTAGTCGAGGAGGATGATAATATCTAAGAGCATGTCGTCTACTATCTTAGTTGTGTTTTAGCTGGCCCTAAACTTACGTATTCCCACGTCGAGAAGTTGGTCGTAGCAGCTGTGTATGCTATTCATAGGTTGCGTCACTACATCTTATTGAGGACCATGACAGTAGTGGCGGATGTTAATCTCTTCCAATATTTTTTGTCCCAATGGATAGTTGGAGGCAAATTCAATAAATGGATAGTCATTCTTCAGGAGTTTGAATTAGATTTCCAATCTGCCAAATCCAAGAAATCCTTAGTTTTTGCTAAGCTCATTGTAGAATTTCCGGTAGAGGAAGATGTAGCCATTGAAGAAGACTCATTCCTAGATGAGCATATCTTTTTTATTTCCACCTCTGACCCTTGGTATGGAGATATACTTTTCTATATCTATACTTTGAAGTACCTTGCAGCCTTCTCGCGGGAAGAACGGAGAAAACTACGCGTACATGCCAAAAAATACCTCATTATTGGAGATACTTTATATCGTATGGGGGTAGATTTTGTTTTGCATTGATGTCTTACCCATGAAGAAGCAGAGAATGTGCTAAATGATTCCCATAGTGGAGCATGTGGGGATCATTTATCTAGGTTAGCAACAGCCCATAAGATCTTATGTGCCGGTTATTTTTGGCCCACGATCTTTAAAGATTGTGTGGAAGCCGTGAAACACTGTCATCCTTATCAGCTTTACACCAGAAAGATACAGTCACATCCTGCTCCATTATTTCCCATCATCTTAGTGGGCCCCTTCACGAAGTGGGGGATAGATTACGTGACGTGCAACCTAGTCTCGGCTGGGGGGCACAAACATATCATTGTTGCTGTAGATTATTTCACGAAGTGGGAAAAGGAAATGCCCACCTATAAAGATGACATGGAAACTACAGTTTTTTTCGTTTTCAACAAAATTATCGCACAATTCGGTATCCCTAAAGAGATTGTCACTGACCATGGCAGTCATTTACAAAATAGTATGATGACTGAATTGACCACTATGCTAGGGTTTAGACAAGAGAATTCATCTTCTTTCTTTCCTCAAGCGAATGGTCAAGTCGAGGCTTTAAATAAAACCTTGAAGACTATTCTCAAGCACACTATTAATGCAATCCATTCCAATTGGCACATCATGTTGTATCCTGCACTTTGGGCTTATCGGACTAATGTCAAAACTGCTATAGGTTTCTATCCTTTCCAACTTGTTCACGGAGTGAAAGCAGTAACCTCGGTTGAATGTGAAATCTCGTCCTTAAAGATTGCTATTCATGTGTTACCTGATACCACTGAGCTAGAAGAATGTTTCTTACACTTAGAACATCTAGATGAGAAATGTAGAGATGCGTTGACAACAAATGAGGCTCATAAAAATAGGGTCAAAAATCAATACGATAAATCGGTCAAACCTCATATTTTTTCTGAAGGGGAGCTTGTCTTGCTCTGGGATCAAGACAAAGAACCCCTGGGGAAGGAAAATTCAAGTCTATGTGGTGAGGACCTTATGTTGTGTCAAAAATTTTGAAGAAACGTGCTTATGAATTAACATATTTTGAGGGGAATAAGCTGCCCGAGCCTAGAAATGGGCTCTACTTGAAAAATTACTATGCTTAGGCTTAGCGCTTTTTCCTATATTTTTATTGTATGTATTTTATGTACAATAGTTCATTGGTTAGTGTTCTTATACCATCAGTTGGTTGTTACAGATGTATTCCAAGTGGTTCATAGGTTTCATAGATGGTGCTAGTCACCACACTTGTAACCTGGCTTCAACTGCATGGGTCACTTACTCACCCTTAGGACAGCTAGTTGCCTCTGGAGGCACTTTCCTATGTCCTGCTACCAATAATGTGGCCAAATACAGGGCTGTCATTGAGATTTTATGGGATTTTTTGTCACGAGGCATCACCCAGTTGGAAGTCAGACTTGCCTCTCAACTGGTGGTTTCCCAGCTCAATCGAGCTTATCAGGTGCAAAACCCTATTTTACTTAGTCAGTTTATGCAAGTTAGGTTATTGGAAAGAAATTTTGAGTTTATTACATTCAATCATATTCCAAGAAATCAAAATTCATTAATTGGTGCATATGCTAATTATATCTTGGACTGGCACTTAACACATTTTGCATAAAAATATACAACAGATACATTACAAACACATGTAAATAAAATCGACAATGTATATATATATATATATATAGATATAGATATAGATATAGATATAGATATAGATATAGATATAGATATGTGAATATCTGTCCATATAGATAGCTCGAGTTTCTGATCCTCAGATCCAGTCATAACTGTATAATATACAAAAAATGGATCAAAGTCCATAAAATGCTCCTAGGTCTAAGCTTGACCACCCTGGTCATCATGTCCACCCTGGTCATCTGGACCACCCTAGTCCCCCTGATCATCCTGATCACCCTGTTCTTGGTCTTCTTCAGCTTCCTCAGTTGCAACAGCCTCAACGATGTCGATATACACAAGTACTACTCTAGCTACCCACCTCATAAGGCGTATCCAAAAAGGTGGTATACCAACCACTAGCTCCTGCATAATGGCAGGCATATGCTCAATACGTAAAGTAGGTACTCTTTGGGTAAGCATGGCCAACTTTCCCTCAAGAACCCTAATCAAACCATGGTCTTCTCCCGCCACAGGATGCACATACATACATGGATTCCCAGCAGAGCGGACTGGTCCAATATCTGCATTTTAACATTTTAAAGGATTTAAAAATCTTATACACATGCATATATATTTATGACTAAAATTCATAAAAATTTAAAAACTTGAAAAAAAAATACCTGATGCTCCCCATGCTCCTCCAGGAGGGAGGACAAGGTTGGTGTCACCTCGGAAATCTATCCCAGCATATGGAAACTGTTCCAGTGCTAGTAGTTGTCTCCCCCACCATAAGTAGAATTCGTTGTCGTATACACTCTGAACCGATCCACCGCCTCCCTGACGGAGGAATATATCCCCCCACCTACTCAATCTAGGCTGACGGGAAGAATGAAATAGTACTGGTACTATAGGACTCAAACAGGGAACCCTCTCAAAGAAAAATGCCACCAATATGCTAGAATAACCAAAGTTTTTTCATCGGCCTCTTTTACAATCAGAGAGCTGCTTCCTCATTATCAGTATTACTCTCGAACACCAGTCATATAGGTCTCCCTATATATAGTCCACTGCAAGTCTCATTTGGTTTCGAGTTGCAAGGTGAAGTGATGATGACCCTGCAACCCTCACTATAGTACTTTCCAACACTTGTAATGGCAAGCTGCGAATATGAACAATATGGATGCAACTACCCCTCTTTTGAGTACCGGGCGCATAGTATGCATTAATGTAGTTCTGCACACTTAGAAGGTCACCGCCTCTACCGGTACCTTCCAAGTTAACCGGAGCTCCTCGTCATGAAAAACCAGAGATGAAGTAGATATCTTCCAAGGTAATCTCTAGAAACTCACCTTGAAGGTCAAACATACCAAGATCATGATCTCAATAGTTTATCATAAACTCTAATAGGTAGACATTGGATCACATAGGTGAGGTATAGAATAATTTTAGCAACCCACTTTGTCATAAAGCATTTACCGTGGGGGCATTTCATAGAGCTTCTTGGTCCATGTCTTCATGCTCCCTCTCCCTCCACTCAAGCACCATGTTTCAATCTGGTAACAAGCCATTTATCAAACATTAAATTCATAGAAAAACTTTGTTTTTTGTCCCTACATAGTTTTTTCCTACCTCGTGCAGTGTACGCGACTGTCCTTTGGACAAGTTGCGTATTATATGCGACTTGCTTTCAGGAAACCCGTATACAAAACACGTGTATGTGACTGTTGATATACCATACCCATGTACACAGCATGGCTACTTTGAGGATGGTGGAAAACATCAAATTTTAGCCAAAAATTGAAATTTGCTTGGATCAAATGAAAGAGCATGGAGTGTAGTTTTACCTAGCACTTGTAGTTTTGAGAATTGTCCACCGAGTTGTCCACAACGAGCAATTAAAGGTAGAGGTAAAACTTGTCTATTTTGGGTAAAAAGTCAAATGGTGAGTTTTTTATTTCTATTTTGAACTATTTATAGAAATATTATTTCAAAAGTGGGTTTTTACCTATAGTTCATATTTGTTATAAAAATCAAACTAATACCATGTCTTTTTCTTCAATGTAATAGGTCTAAGGTCATTTGAAGTTGTTTTTTGCTCATATAGGATAGGATTTCGGTCATTCACATGCATTTTTGCATTCACACCTAATCCTCCTTAACCCTAGAATTACCACTTTGACCACGGACTATGGTATTTTAACCAATAGTACCTCGTATATGCCATTGTTCTTCCATGGATAGGGCTTTCCTCACATGAGTATCATCGATTAGAATCCACTTATTTTCTTTTGATACTCATGTTTCATTTGTCATAGGTTCAGGGGAGTCTCCTTAGCTATTTTTCACACCAAATTGAGCCTCATTTTGATCTCTTTTTACAAGCTATCCTTTTATAAGATTCCCCACCCTTATGGAGTTTCTTTAGGCCTAGGTCTAAATCCTCAAAATAGACTTGACTGCCGAGTAAACTTGTCCATTCAGGCTCGTTAAGAATATGTGAATGGGAATCCACATTGGTGGTAGGTTATCTCTTTCTCNTTTCTTTTCTACGGAATTGAGAAGAGTACTCCCAGGCATAGGTTTATCACTTTTCTGGACCTGAGGGACTAAATTTACGGAAAAGGAACACCTAGTATGAACTTAGTTTTCTCTTTTTCATGCTTTGGAACTAAACATGAAAAATATTCCGAGTGTACTTTATGTCTTTGTCATGCTCATTAAACACCAAGAACAAAACATCGTGTTTACTATCGTAAGCCCCATTTCTCGTACTCAAATGGATCTTTTCGAGTGATATTGCTTTCCTTCACACTCGTAAAAATCAAGCTATTTACTGCTCTCGAAGGAGCATTGGGTAGATGGTAAATTAACCTTTTTCAGACCTCCCTGACTAAGTACGAAAAAGGTTCACCTTTTCTTCTACGGAAGTTAAGAGATTTCTTATGTGGTATGTTTTATACTTTTCCGGCCTCAGGAGACTAAATTGGACAAAAAAGGACACCCCTGGAGTCTTCTTCAGAGTTTTCGGACTCTCTAAATATGAAAACACCAAGTGAGAATATACTAGTTCGGGCTCATAAAATCCACGAATTAGTGAGACTATCAAGAATTATTCTCTCTTCTCTTCAAGCTTGTCAAAAATGAAGAGAGACTTGAGTTGACTTTCCTGGACTCGTTAAAATTTAACAGGAAATAGAAGGAAGAATTTTTCTTTTGATTCTCAGTCGGTGGCAACATGTCTTCCTTGAACATAGCACTCTTTTTACTTTTCAATACTCATGTCTCATTGTTCACTTTCAGCTCAGCTATCACTTCGAGTTTCTTACTCCTCCTCTTGTCCATTATACCTAGGGGATCTGATCATGTCTCCTACATGACAAATAAGTCTAGTTCTATTATATACAAAGTTAAAAGCTACCTTGGGTCATCTCTATGTCATGCTCAATGTTCAAGGATTTAGCCTTGCATCTGATCTGTATCCTAATTCCATCATTGTCCTATCTATTATTACTTGTGTATCCCTTCCTTTATCCAGTTCCTAGTCACTCTTGTGATCCGTTGGAGGACCTATTTCCTTCCTCATCACAATATGGTTTCTCATCAGCACTTCCTGACGATGAAGACCTAGAGTTTTTGATGATAGTACCTTAGGATTCACTTTCATTATTGGTGAATTCCTTTGCTTCATTTGTCAATTATCACCTATTGGTTGACAATCTGTTGAATCCTATCCATGTTTGATTTCAACACATCTATTCACATGGCTTGGATTGTACTGGTTCTTTTTGGATTTTTGAAGAAGACCTTAGGTTCATCTCTATGGCCTAAGTTGTGCAGGATTATGTTGTGTTCACTTACACAGTTTCCAGATCTTTGAAGACTCATCATTTTTGTATATTGTGGCTTTGATCCACCTTTGTAATATAGATGGTCTTGAACTCGTATCATATGATGTACTCAAATATTGTAAAGGAACTAGTGTTCTAGTATATTGAACATGGCATCCTCATATATGACTTTGTATATGACATTACTATGTATTTGTTTCAGGTACTTCCTCTGCTCCATTGGACCTCTAAGTTATCCAAGATAATGATTATAATGTATTTCAGCCATCGCTTCCCTCTGACCTCACACGTTAGGGGGCATCTCTTATCAACCCAAATGGCACTTCTTCATCCGAGTGCCGACATTCTTTATGTTGGTACAGAAAAGGACAAACTAGGATTGAAGTTTTCCAAAGCACTATAGATGGGCATGAATTGAGATGTATTTACCTCTAAAACCAACTTGCTATATATTTTTCTAAGTATTGAGTTGCGTACACGACTATCTTCATTGCAACTCACGTACTATATGCGACTATCTGCATTGCAACCCGCGTACACCAACATATGCGGGTTTCCTTCGAGCAACTCACGTGTCATATGCAAGTTGCCTATATCAATAGTCATGTACATCTTAGTTTGGATTTAAAAAATATTAAACACGATTATTTGAGATTAGTTGGGCCCTAATTTTTAACTATCCCAACTATTTCAACCACCCCAGCCTTCGAAACTACTCCATTTCCCAAAGTATAAATAGAGGACTTGGGTTGAGTAATAATCAATCAAGAAGCAAAGTTATGCTGGTGGTATATCTTCAGAAGTCTTGGAGTAGCAGAACTCCGAGTCCTTTGGTTGCAAAGGAGTCCTTGTCTCAGAAGCTGGGTTGTACTCTTATCTCATTCACTGATTGTTAATAAAGAGAATTATTGTTCCAACTTTGTGTTGAGTCTATTTCATGTATTGTGGTTAATGAATGTATTTGATTATATGTTTGATATATTTTTTATCTAAATTCGAATATATACATGCATGAGATATAAATTGAATAATTTGCTCTTTGCAAGTGAAAGAGGTGCATCCTTGGAATCTTTGGAGAGAAGAGGAGCGAGAGAATATCAAGCTTGGATCAACCGTCGGTAATCGGGTAAGTCAAGACTTTCTTCCTATTCCCTTTCCATTTTCTAGTAAAGTTGATTGTCTGCAAGGTTGGTAGTAAGTTGGTAACCCCAGACCCTAGGTTATAAGGGTGCTTAATCTTAAACAACAGGGATCTGACATTGTTACAAATATTCTTGCATGTAAGATTGCTAGAATGACAATTTCAAAGCATAACATACATTCACATTTCAAGAAATTTTAATCAAGCTGCTGATTCATATGCTAACTATGTACTAGATTGGCATTTGTTTCATAGACCATAAGCATTTCACAAACACATTTTACACATGTAAATAGAATAAAAATCAATCATCATAAATATTTTTCATTAAGTCCAAAAAGGTGATGTCATAATACATAAGTGCCATATACAAAATTCGGGCTTCCGAGCCACCAAAATATACTACATGGTCATACAAAAATATACACCTAGGTCTCTAAGCCTGAGGTGGAGGAGGGTGCTGATCATTGTAGAACACCAATGCTCTATCTATCTGGGGAAATAACTGAACCCATTCCTGTGGTACTCCAACCACCTGGTGCTGCATAGCCTCAGGAAAGTCCTCGACATGCGCCATGGGAACCTTGTGTGTCAAGCATACAAAGTTTGTGTGGATGATTTGGAGTGTCCGCTCCACATCCACACCCATAATCAGATCACCTCTTCCTATTTGTCGATGATGAGGAAATCCTTCTGGTTGTCATGGTCCCACATCTGCATGTACATGACAGAGTTTCATTATATGTCATCACACCAAAAGCATGGATTTTGATTTCATATATCAAAAAACACAAAAAAAATTAATAAATCAAAAAACAAAAGTGAGTTGGGGTTCATTACCTATGTCTCCATATGTTGATCCTAGTGGTAGGGGCATATCTGAATGTCCGCAGAAGTCTATCCCTGCATAGCGGTAGTCGTCTATGGCGATGATCTGTCTCCACCACGAGAGGAAGAATTCTACTGGATATGGTTTAGCCACCCTTCCCCCTCCCAGTCTCCACATGGCATTGGCCCATCATAGCTGAGCCGGATCCCTAACTCTGTGTGGAGCAATGTCAACTCTAGGTCTTAGCCCCGACACCCTCTCAAAAACGAATGCACTCAGTATGCTACCAAACCCAAAGTTCCATACCCTTCCCATCGTACAGTCACTGAGTTGTTGCTTCATGTTTCTTAGCAACAAGGTACTCCACTCATATATCATAGGTTTCATGCACTCTACTGCATAGAACATCATTGGCCTTGAGGCCTAGTGGAGTGATGCTAAACCTGCAATTCTTTCCAATTCCAATAGTATGGATTTCAGCCTCAGGTTCTGAACTACGTTTGTCGGGATTTGACTCCCAGCCTTCTATGTATTGGGAAGGAAATACACAACTATGTACTCCTCTATGGTCAACCCACCTCCTATCCCACAGGATCGGAGGTAAACCATCTCGCCTCACCGGGAAAAACCTATGATAAAGTATATGTCCTCAACCTCGATGTTGAGGGACATGCCATCCAATTGAAAGGTCTCGGAATCTAGATCCCAGTAGTCTACTAGCAGTTGGAGTAGCCTTTTTTTATCCCTCAAGCTTCCAAGGCACCAAAATTTATATAACCCAGAAGCCCTCAACGCTTTTTGATCCATTAGATCTCCCTGCACTACCTCTTCAACATCACCATGTTCCCTCTGTTAGTTTTTAATCATTCAAGATAGCATTATGTTAGGATCTTTAACTGAGAGAACAACAAGTACAACAATAAAACACAAGAGACAATGAACACAGTGTTTTTCCTCGGGGAAACCATAAATGGAGAAAACCTTGCAACTTCCTCAGAGATAGAATCAACACCAAAATAAAACCCCCAAAAAAGTCAGATGATCTCCCGACAGCAGTAACCACTTTCTTCCTTGCCCCAGTGTCTTTCTCTTCCTCAGATATGTACTACGACTGAGTGTGGATGAGTGTGTGATAAATAGAGAGGCCAACTCTCTATTTATAATAATTCCCGGCATGACTAAAACCCTACTAGGGATGACCTCTCTAGGAGAGTCTAATAACCCTAGTGCCCCGAAACTGCAGGGACTTTAACCCTTAGACGATAGGAGGGTTACTCACAATAACTTGACATGACTTGTTTACATTATAGATCCTCCTGATCGGAACATCGTAGCATGACATGACACAAGTACATACCAAAATAAACATTGGGTTACAATAGATAAGAAATACAAGTGAGAACATCCCGAAGTTACAATTACATCAACACTCCCTCTTAACTAGGATGGTATTCTCTCGACACAATTTTCATCACTGGTCTTCTTCTCTGGATCTTCTCGTCATTTGCATCTTTAATTCATCTTCGCCTTCAAGTCATCTTCATCTTCAAGTCATCTTTTTCTTTGGATCTGGATCATCACTCGATCTGGATCATCATCACTGAATCTGGATCATCACTCAATTTGGATCATCATTGGACATCATCATTGGATCTGGATCATCACTGGGTCTAGATCATCACTGTTGGATCTAGATCATCACTCGATCTGGATCATCACTACTGTATCTGGATCATCACTCGATCTGGATCATCTCAGAGACATAATAACTGGATCTGAATCATAGCTCGATCTAGATCATCACTGAGTCATCATCATATGTGCTATCTCATGATTCTTCTCGTCACAGGAAGTTCTACAAAGCCATCCCCTTTTCATGCTGGTTGTAGGCCTAGCCACCATGTAGGTCTTCTTCGTTGCTTATATCTGACCTACTCGTCAGAATGGCCCACCCAGCACTTACATCTGACCTACTCGTCAGAAAGGCACGCCCAACACTCACATTTGATCATGTAGGAACCAATCCTACAATCACATCATAAAGGCCCAGCAATCACATTCACCAGCATGATAGGACACGACTACTATCATCTATGAAAAGGCTCAACACTTATATCTAACCTACTTGTTAGAAAGGCATGCACTCACATCTGATCTTATAGGAACCAATCCTACAATCATATCAGAATGGCTCCCAGTCCCAGACTGAGCTACCTACTAACTGACCAGGTGCCTCCATTCTCCCAGAGAATGGTAGTTTCCCTTACATCTGACCTACTCATCAGAATGGCCCAGCACTTACATCTGACCTACTCGTTAGAAAGGCATGCACTCACATATGATCTTGTAGGAACCAATCCTACAATCACATCGGAAAGGCCCATAGTCCTAGACTAAGCTACCTAGTAACTGACTAGGTGCCTCCATTCTCCTAGAGAATGGCAATTGCCCTTACATCTGACCTACTCGTCAGAATGTCCAGCACTCACATCTGACATGGAAGGAACCTAATCCTTTAACCATGATGGAATGGCTCAGCCCTTACATTTGACCTACTCGTCAGAATGGCTCTCAGTCCTAAACTGAGTATTCCTGGTAACTGACCAGGTGCCTCCATTCCAAGAATGGCATTCAGCACTTATATCTGATCATGTAGGAACCAATCCTATAGTCACATCATAATGGCTCAGCACTCATATCTAACATGGAAGGAACCAATCCTCTCACCATGATAGAATGGCTCAGCCCTTACATCTAACTTACTCATCAAAATGGCTTTTGGACTCATCATTTCCCCTTGGAAGGGACCTTGATCTAGAGAAAAACAATCTTCTCCCTGAAGTACTCAAACTTCACTCTAGCCAATGGCTTTGTCAACACATCAGCTATTTGAACGTACGTCGCAACATACTGGAGCTTCACTGCTCCCCTCTACACCATATCCCTGATATAGTGATACTTGATCTCGATATGCTTCGAATTGTCATGGAACACTGGATTCTCTGACAACTTAACACAACTCTGGTCATCACAATGTATACAAGTAGCATCCAACTGGAGATCAAATAAATCAGACAGTGGTCGGATGTCTGCGGAAGTCTATCCATGCATAGCGGTAGTCATCTATGGCGATGATCTGTCTCTACCATGAGAGGAAGAATTCTGATGGATAGGGTTTATCCACCCTTCCCCCTCCCAGTATCCACATGGCATTGGCCCAGCGTAGCTAAGATGGATCCCTAACTCTGTGTGGAGCAATGTCAACTCTAGGTCTTAGCCTCGACACCCTCTCAAAAATGAATGCACTCAGTATGCTACCAAACCCAAAGTTCCATACTCTTCCCATCTAACAGTCACTGAGATGTTGCTTCATGTTTCTTAGCAGCTAGGTACTCCACTCGTATATCATAGGTCCCATGGACTCTACTGCATAGAACATAATTGGCCTTGAGGGCTAGTGGAGTGATGCTAAACCTGCAATTCTTCCCAATTCCAATAGTATGGCTTTCAACCTCAGGTTTTGAACTATGTTTGTTGGGATTTGAGTCCCAACCTTCTATGTATTGGGAAGGAAATACACATCTATGTACTCCTCTATAGTCAACCCACCTTTTGGCCCGCGGGATCAGAGGTTCACCATCTCTCCTCGCCGAGACAAACCTATGATAAAGTATATGTCCTCAACCTCGATGTTGAGGGACATGCCATCCAATTGAAAGGTCTCAGAATTTGGATCCCAGTAGTCTACTAGTAGCTGGAGTAGCCTTGGTTTATCCCTCAAGCTTCCAAGGTGCCAAAATTTGTATAACCCAGAAGCCCTCAATGATTTTTGATCCATTAGATCTCCCTGCACTGCCTCTTCAACATCACCATGTTCCCTCTATTAGTTTTTAATCATTCAAGCTAGCATTATGTTAGGATCTTTAACTGAGAGAACAACAAGTACAACAATCAAACGCAAGAGACAATGAACACAGTGTTTTTCCTCGGGGAAACCATAAATGGAGAAAACCCTGCAACTTCCTCAGAGATAGAATCGGCACCAAAAGTATAACCCCCAAAATAGTTAGATGATCTCCCAAGAATAGTAACCACTTTCTTCTTTGCACCAGTTTCTTTCTCTTCCTCAGCTATGTGCTACAACTGAGTGTGGATGAGTGTGTGATAAATAGAGAGGCCAACTCTCTATTTATACTAATTCCCGACATGACTAAAACCCTACTAGGGATGACCTCTCTAGGAGAGTCTAATAACCCTAGTGCCCCGGAACTGCGGGGACTTTAACCCTTAGACAATAGGAGGGTTACCCACAATAACTTGACATGACTTGTTTACATTATAGATCCTCCCAATCAGAACATCGGGGCATGACATGACACAAGTACATCCTGAAATAAACATCAGGTTACAATAGATAAGAAATACAAGTGAATACATTCTAAAGTTACAATTACATCAACACTCCCTCTTAACTAGGAAGGTATTCTCTCGACACAATTTTCATCACTGGTCTTCTTCTCTGGATCTTCTTGTCATCTTCATCTTTAAGTCATCTTCATCTTCAAGTCATCTTCATCTTCAAGTCATCTTTGTGTTCGGATCTGGATCATCACTCGATCTGGATCATCATCACTGAATCTGGATCATCACTCGATCTGGATCATCATCACTGATTCTGGATCATCACTAGATCTGGATCATCACTGGATCTGGATCATCACTCAATCTGGATCATCACTGTTGGATCTGGATCATCACTCAATCTAGATCATCACTACTGGATCTAGATCATCACTTGATCTGGATCATCACTGCTGGATTTGGATCATCACTTGATCTGGATCACCTCTGAGACATCATAACTGGATCTGAATCATAGCTCGATCTGGATCATCACTGGGTCATCATCATATGTGTTATCTCATGATTCTTCTCGTCACAGGAAGTTCTACAGAGCCATCCCTTTTTCATGCTGGTTGTAGGCCTAACCACCATGTAGGTCTTCTTCAGCGCTTATATCTGACCTACTCATTAGAATGGCCCGCTTAGCACTTACATCTGACCTACTCATCAGAAAGGCATGCCCAACACTCACATTTGATCACGTAGGAAACAATTCTACAATCACATCAGAAAGACCCAGCACTCACATTCACCAGCATGATAGGACATAACTACTATCATCTGTGAAAAGGCCCAGCACTTACATCTGACCTACTTGTCAGAAAGGCATGCACTCACATCTGATCTTGTAGGAACCATTCCTACAATCATATCAGAATGGTCCCCAGTCCTAGAATGAGCTACCTGGTAACTGACCAGGTGCCTCCATTCTCCCAGAGAATGGCAGTTTCCCTTACATCTAACCTACTCGTCAGAATGGCCCAACACTCACATATGACCTACTCGACAGAAATGCATGCACTCACATATGATCTTGTAGGAACCAATCCTACAATCACATCAGAAAATCCCCGAATCCCAAACTGAGCTACCTGGTAACTGACCAGGTGCCTCCATTCTCCCAAATAATGGCAGTTTCCCTTACATCAAACCTACTCGTCAGAATGGCTAGCACTCACATCTGACATGGAAGGAACCTAATCCTTTAACCATGACAGAATGGCTCAGCCCTTACATATGACCTACTCATCAGAATGGCTCTTAGTCCCAGACTAAGTATTCCTAGGAACTTACCAGGTGCCTCCATTCCAAGAATGGCATTCAGCACTTATATCTGATCATGTAGGAACCAATCCTATAGTCACATCAGAATGGATTAGCACTCATATTTGACATGGAAGGAACCAATCCTATCATCATGACCGAATGGCTCAGCCCTTACATCTGACCTACTCGTCAGAATGGATTTCGGACTCGTCACTTCTCCTTGGAAGGGACCTCGATCTGGAGAACACCAAGCTTCTCCCTGAAGTACTCAAACTTCATTCTAGCCAATGGATTTGTCAACACATCAGCTATCTAATCATCCGTTGCAACATACTGGAGCTTCACTGCTCCCCTCTGCACCATATCCATGATATAGTGATACTTGATCTCGATATGCTTCTACTTGTCATGGTACACTAGATTCTCTGACAACTTCACAAAACTCTGGTTGTCACAATGTATACAAGTAGCATCCAACTGGAGATCAAATAAATCAGTTAGTATAAGCTTCCTCATCCATACTAGCTCACAACTAGCTGAACAAGTTGTGACATTCTCTGCTTCAGCTGTACTTAGTGCCACACAATATTTCTTCCTGCTAAACCAAGAGATCACAGCTGATCCCATATTGAAGTAACATCCTGAAGTGATCTTCCTATCGATGGCACTGCTTGCCCAATTTGAATCAACATAACCCTCCAGATTAATCTTCTAATTCGCATCGTACTTGAGCCCATAATCAATTGTACCCCTTAGGTACCTTAGAATATGCTTTGCAGCAGTCAAGTGAACATGTCTTGGATCTATCAGAAACTGGCTCAAGGTGTTCATAACAAAGCAAATATATGGTCTGATGTTTGTCAGGTACATCAAGGACCCAATCATCTGACGATACATTGTGGCATCAACCGACTCTGATGAAGAATCACTCAATAGCTTCAGGTTTGATGCCATAGGTGTGGCCATGGCCTTGCAGTCTATCATCCCAAACCTCTTCAGGATCTCTACTTCATACATCCCTTGTCCAAGGGAGATTCCATCCGCACTCTGCCACACCTCCATACCTAGAAAATAATGCATCATACCCAAGTCCTTCATTTCAAACTCAGTAGCAAGCTTTCTCTTTGTATCAGCAATCAACCCATCCATACCTGTCACAAACAGATCATCTACAAATAGTAGGAGCATTACTGGGTTGCCATATTCAACCTTGTAGTAAAGGTTGGAATCTGCTTTACTCTTGGTAAAGCCCAAATTGGATAGAAAGATGTCAATTATGCCGTACCATGTCCTGGGTGCCTGTTTCAAACTATACAGAGCTTTCTTCAATCTACATATGAGACTCCTTGTCATGTGTCTCAAAACCGAGTGGCTGGTCCACATCATGGGGACTTCACTTATTGAACCTCTCACATAGCACGTGTGATCGTTGGATATTAAACAATACCCTTAATTTCCAGAGATATTAACCCAAACTCTTTTTGTTGAAACCCCCTCCCAATACTTAAAACCTCCTCCCCACCCCTTTTTATACCTCAATCCTTCTAAACCACCCTACCCACCCCCACCTTAAACCCCTCACCCCCCCAATACCTGCAATATATTGGTTCAATTTTTGATAATTTTAAAACTCACAATATGAACTAAAGTGATAGGATATTGGTCAACAAGTGAAGCCCCCATGCTCCACATACACTTCCTCTTCCACTACACCATTCAATAAAGCAGTCTTGACATCCATTTGGTGTATCTTCCATTTCATTACTATAGCCAGAGCAAGTACTGATCTGGTGGAAGTGTATCTGGCTACAAGTACAAAGGTTTCTTCATAATCTATTCCTTCTTTTCGAGAGAAACCATGAGCAACAAATCTTGCTTTATATTTCTCTATGCTACCGTCTGCAGCATGCTTGATCTTGTAGATCCATTTGGAAGTTACAACTGACTTCCCTTCTGGTCTTGGGACAACATCCCAAACATCATTCTTCATGATTGATTGATATTCTTTAATCATATCATCCTTCCATTCTTTTCGTTCTTCCGCTTCTTCATAATTGGAAGGTTCTTTATCAATGAAATCACATAGTAATGCTACATACCTAGAGTAGGATCTGGTTCTTTTTCTTTCTCTATGATTTTCTTCTGGAGCCCCATATCTTTCCACACCTTGGATAACTTCTCATACCCAAGCAGGTTTCCTCTTATGAGGATTCTTCTCTGGAGGTGGATCTACAGGTCTTTGTGGTTCTTCAAATTCTCGATCTTCTTCTTGAGCTTCTTCATTCATGGTTGTATCATGAATTTTGGGTGCTTCTACTTCTTAAGATTCTTCAGTAAGTTTCTTTCTAGATTTGTTGTAAGCTGTGTCTTCATCAAATGTCACATCCCTACTGATGTCAATCTTCTTGAATCCTGGGAAGTATATTCTGTAAGCCTTCGAGCTTTCAGAGTATCCCACAAATATACCCTTCTTTCCTGAAGGATCTAATTTAGTCCTCTTCTCTTTTGGAATGTGTATGTACACTGGACAACCGAATATTCTGAGATGGATGACTTCTGGTTTCTTGCTGGAGAAGACTTCTTCAGGAGTCTTATTCTCAAGTACTCTATGTGGAGTATGGTTCTGTACATATACCATTGTTCTGGAAGCTTTTTCCCAAAGATGCATAGGAAGATCTTGATCATTCACTACTACATTTCGACCAAAAATCCGACGGCCGTATTGTCAGATTTTCGACACTTCCCTGTCGCATGAATGACACTATGATTTTTTTTTAAGCATTGAAATCTTTTCATCGGTTATCCGATAGTTGTTTAATCTGTCAGTTAAGAGACACCTCAGTTACCATCGGTTAAATGTAAGGCGTCGGTTAAGCGACATGGAAAACCGTCAATGAAGTGACGGAGATAAAACATACGCGTCGGTTTAGCGACATGGAGAACCGTTGATTAAGCGACGGAGATAACGACTAAGCGTCGGTGAAGCAACATGGGAAACCGTCGGTTAAGCGACGGTGATAACCAATAAGTGTCGGTGAAGCGACATGAAAACTCGTCGGTTAAGTGACGGGGATAGCCATTAAGCATTGGTTAAGCGACACCTACAAGTGTCGCTTAAGCGACGGTTTTGTATTTAAAAAAAAAAATTAATCCTTGAAATAGTATATTATACAGCCTTACATTTATCCCTGAAAAAATAATCTCTGAAACGGTTTTGTATGCCTACAGCCTTATAAAACAGTATATTATTAAATAATGTAGCAGAAGCTATGCTATCTACACCATAAAACTTGAGTAATAGCCATTCTTGAATTTAAGAGAGTTCTTATAAAACTTGAGTAATAGCCATTCTTGAATTTAAGAGAGTTCTTGTAGTTGAAAAAGATTGCAACCCTGCAGTTTTGCCTACTGCCACTGAGCTCAATTTTAAAAAATCCAAGGATTACAACCATTTATGGCTTTAATTAATTGCTTCAATTGTATGTGAAAAAGTAACACTAATATACACAGGGAATTTGTAAATTGAACCTGTGCTATTCTGTATAGCTAACCAAAACAAGGAAGACTAACATAGAAAGTTAGAGTCACGTTGTTTAACAACATCGCCATACCTTTAGACACAGATTTTGTTTGTAAAACATTCCATCTTTAGAATAGACAAATTTTGAAGCTTATATTTACTAGAAAAGAAAATCATACAATATATAAGAGCAATATTAAAAATACCCACAAAAGTTTGTCCTGGACAAAAATACAATCAAAATAAGACTCCAGTATTCAAGATCTAGGATTAGGAATCACATGCTTAGAAATATTCACTCCTTCCCTTGAAACCAATTTGTCCAAAGGTCAGACACAAAAACAGTCCGAAGTGCCAACAAATCAACCATAACCTGTGGGCCAAATCAAACCAGGCCTAATTTATAATAAGTCATCAACAGCCAAATCACTGAAAACTTCACTAAACTACACATTCTTTCTATTTAAGAATACCTCGCCTTTGATTTTTAAGCATCAAAAGTTTTTATCTATTTTTTTTCGATTTCAGTGTTTGGTAATGGTATGGCCGTTTAGATGGATCTATACAAAATTATGAAAGTATGTAATGGATCTCTACAAAATTATTTATGAAAGTAGTGATGCCGTAATTAAGATTAGATGGATCTATACAAAATTATAAAAGTATGAAGTTGGAGTTGGAAGTGGTTACCAGAAAGGAGATGTGAGTGCAGGGCCTGTAGGAAAGTGGGCGAGCTCTTCACCGATGCTCTTAAAGAAAAGCCCTGTTAAACTATCTCCATTTATGGCTGGAACGCTTGAAGGAGAAAGCCATCCAATGAGGCCAAAGCCTATAACTAAATAGTCTGTCCTCGGTCAGTTCCTCTGGAAGCTGTACAACAATATTATTATTACAGCTTTTATTACTAACGACAATTGGGTGCTTCAATGAAACATAAAATTTTCATATTTGACTACGATAATGAGTGATGGGGTATCAACCATGTAATCCTTGAAGCCCAAAGACCCTTCTGTCTTAGAGGATTATTCTCTCTCACTATGGTGCGTCCTGTAAAGCCTGGTGGCCATAAAAACATTATTCACCAAAAATCACAAATTGCAATAGAAATTTAAGGCTACCCTATCGAAACCATGCAATGCGAATTCACTGACCAGAAAACAGCAGAGACATCATGAGAATGAGTTCTTTGAAGGTTAGTAGGATAGTGAGTTAATCCATACCAGAGGATAGTTGGAGCTTGGCACTAGGCTTTGATGGCGCGAGAGATGAAGTGCCAAGGCCTGCAACTGGAGATGAGCCCTTATGTATAGTGATCTATTTTTGCTGAAGAACATGGAAAGCCTAGTAAAAGAAATGAACTCAAGCAAGGAGGTTAACTTATCTATTAAAGAGAATCTAATTACAAGTGCAACTGATATGGTGGAATGCCTGAGAACGGATCCTAGTAAAGTCATTTTGCTTAAGTTTTATTTGGGGAACACTGAGGACTCATTGATGTTGAACCAATCCAACAAGTTTCGGGAATTTCTTGGAGGCAATGGTAAATTTTTGCCTTTAATTGATGCTTTGGATGGATGCCATAATGAGTCAGTGAATACAAAGGTGCTACAGCTGTTTGTTAATCTTTTAACAGGTGATCCGAGTTATATTAACTTGAAACACACCTTGCAAGAAAAGTTCTTATTGATGGATTCGTCTACTTTGGCTTCATGGCTGGAAAAAATGATGCTAGGATATACTGCTCAATCAGCTGTAGGTAATTTCATAAAGTTAGTGTTACATAAGAATTTATCCCTTACCCTTGACTTAGAATAAATATGCAAGATTAAAGAAGCCAAGGATTCGTGTGTAGGGTCCATCCCAATAACCAAAATTCTGCAAGTCTAAATAGAGCCACCAAGTAAAGCCCTCAATGACTTAATTGAATCCATTGAACAAGCATAGGTATTTTAACATATATGATGAACTTGCCTTCTTTAATTAGAGTTCCCAAGGCTCTTGCTTCCAATTTAGTATCTTCAATCCAGGATTAATCATTTAATAATTCCACAGACTTACTAATCATGTGCAGAATAAAGTATGTTCATGTTCCCTCTGTAGGTTGCCAAGATTATATGATTACACCTTAGCGTATTGACACTATATTATAACCTTTATGAAAACTATCACATTACAGCAAGTCTTTTATCAGGGAATAACATCCTTATTGATTACTACTGAAAACAACATTTACTTTAACTAAGGTCTATTCAATTCTTCCATGGAAGAAAAAGAACCTTATAGTATGTAAAACGTTGTGGTAATAATATATGTAATATGCGGGGGATTATGTAATATGCAGGGGATATCTTCCTTATTATCTATCAATACTGTCATTTAAGAAACCAATCTTTATAAGCTAAGTGGCTTCTCAAGCAATTTATGCCAGATTTCTTTATCTTCGTTCATTCTTGCAATAGATTACAATGGAAGCATTTATCAGCACTACAAAATTACACTAGAAAAAAATAATATTGAATTCAAATAATACAAGTGTTAAAACTCTTAATTAAGGCTACCAATTTCCATAAAAATAAAAAAAGGTACACCAAGACACTTACTGTTGATGAGTATTTTCCAATCTTATTATCAGACCAGCAGTGGCACTCACAATGCCTCCCTTTTCCTATTCAATCTGGCCTCTACTGCTTCACAACAGTACTCTTATTATTCTCCATTATTTTATAGATTCCCATGGCTATATATTTCATGGCTCAAAAACTCTGTTATCAAAGCATGCTCTCTATTCCAGAACTACTATGTTTTCCCCTTCGAATTCTTTTCTTTATATTAATTTTTTTCTTTTATTACCCTGGGTCATTACTATGAGATTTCAAGTTTCAACCATAATAAGACACATTTAATTCGAATTCAGTCTTACAGACTGTATGTTTCATTAAAGGTTATATTATTTCATCCTATAGCAGTACCATCCTCACCCAATAAAATATAGGAAGCAAGTCCTAGGTGTCAAATATGTAGTGATATCTTAATCCCATTGACAGCCTAGGTGCTAAGTACTGAAAGCAAATAAGTTTATAAAGCACTATCTGGTTAGAAGGGGGGAATATCCATGCAGCAGAGACTTGTGCAGAAACCTGAGGGCAATGACAGATTCCATGAATTCTCATCTGCTCAAAATGAGAATAACTGTATATAAAAAAAGCAATTCACATACATTATTCACCATTGATCTATGATCATCAATCATCTTACCTGAACTCTCATAGCCTGAGAATATCCTCTAAGAAGTGATGTGAGAATGGCCCTTGCTGAGTATACCAGGATGGATAATATTGGAGGTAAGCAAGGTGCTACTTGCTACAACACTTCTAATATCTGAGGGATTAGAGAAATCTAGTGACAAATATCCCACTACTCAACCTGGATAGGGAAATGATCTCAGACCAAAGTTGAGACCTGGAATAGATGTCTTAGTGGTCTTACAACATATGTGGGCATGCTCTTCCTATATCATGAATTTATTGGAATTACATCAAGTAACCAGGCTAAGGCAGAAACCTTGGCCAAAGGGATTAAACTTTGTCTTACACAGGGATTTCAATAATTTGCAGTGGAAGATTACGCCAAACTTCTAAACAAGATCATCAATAATAAGGCCATGTGTAAAGCCTGGTTTATAAGAGGCAAACTTGGATGGATTAAACAGGCAATTACAGAGCTGAGTATACATTTCAATCACACAAGAAGATCAACAAACAAAGTGGCTGATTGGATGGCCAAAAAAGCCATTGATGGGAAAAGAGGGTTAAGGATAAGTAAAATCAAACGATCTATTAAGGAGGCAAGGGGACAGGAGGATAAGTTGGGGAAACTTATCTTCCCCCTCAGGTTTAAATTCATATGCCTCAATCAACCAAAGAATTGTAGTGTGAACATCCGGCAGGTCCAAGGTGATGTGGCCATCCCTAGGGTTAAGTTCATGAAAGGTAGAGGCCAAGTTGCACCTGCACAGGTATCATGGAAAAGTCTGGCAATGAGCATTGAAGGAATCCCCAGGGAAGAAAGTTGACATCAAGCTCATTACAGAGGACTAGGACCATCAGGACCCATATAAATGGCTGTCACCACACATTCTTTGTTTATAAACATTAGCAAACCTGTCAACAATATGTTTTGCTGTCTTCTTTTGGATTGAAAGGTAAAAATGATCTGGACTGTATAAAAGCAAACCCAAATTATATTTTTAGTTGGGACAGGAGTGGGATATGCTGGTTTGATAATCTTAGTGGTTTGCAGTGTAATCTGAACATCCTGAATTTTGTGAACTACAAAGCTTTCAATTGCTTGTTGACTTGTGGTTAATAATCTATTTTCCTCTAGCAAAAAAAATATACACTCTAAAACAATAAGGAATCACATCAAGGTTCAAAGAAGACAATTAATCATGTTAGTATGTCAATATTTATAAAATTTTATTGCAATGAATTAAGGAAAAAACAAAAGTAACAAACAACAAAAAATGTCATTAATTACCTCTGTAAACAAGATTGTTTATTTGTGACTTTAAACCCTGACTACTGAATTGTCACACCAGAAGATGAAGACTAAATTTCCACAAAATATATATGAATATAATCCAAAGATTCCAAATAGTTCACCTTTTAACTTTATGTATGTTAAGAAAAAAAGGCCAATGCTCATTACCCAAAGAATCAGATAGTATTTGAGTGAGCCTTGAGTTTGTGTAAGGTATATATTCTTTTTTTGCTGTCAAAGCTGATAAAACATCACCCACTCTGCAAATGCCAATTTAAAATATCAATCTCATTGAACATAATTCTAAAATATAATACCTGCAATACAACTTAAACAATCTCAAATAACCAAGGAAAAAATAATAACCTAAAACTGAAGTGACTTGTTTCATCTCTCTATCTATAACCTACAACGATAATGTTTAGGCATTCATTGAAATTTGAAATAGTATAGCAACATTGTTATTAATGTGATATACAAAACATATAGACTATATAGTATAACCTTTGCTAAAATATGCTCTTTTACACATTACCGGCTGTAACACATGTGCACCTCTACTTTGACAAAACAAAAGCATCACAACAACATACTATTAGTCAAAACATTCAAGTTGCTTAGGTATGTTAGTATACGAATCATGGTGTGCAGAGAAATACAATCCCATTGTTGGATTCTAGAAACCCCACAAAATTATGTAGATGGCTACCAACCAAAATACTTGAGACCAAAACCACTGCTATCCCATGTCGGATGCCTCACATGTAACCATCTCAAGAAGGTCTGATGATCCTGAGTCAAAACAACATTTTGAACCCAATTCTAATGATTTGTGCTTTATGGCTTCCTCGCCTGGCATCCTCAAGGATGTAACCAACCACCCATTAACCAATTGATAGGAATGATACTTATAACGTGACATACACCATTATAACACAGAATATTGACGCATGATTAACACATTGTAATCTCAGAAATCAACCATAGAAGTAATAGTAAATACACTAGTATATTTAATTAACAAACAATCTAAAAAGTACAATACTACATAATTCAAGTAATCAACAGGGAATACCTGCAATAAGAGGGCTTTGAATTAACCTACAGCAGGTCATTTCAAGTTTCAACCATAATAAGACACGTTAATTCGAAGTCAATCTTACAGACTGTATGTTTCATTAAAGGTTATATTATTTCATCCTATAGTAGTACCATCCTCACGCCAGGGGATTGTAGAAGGATTGGTTTCTGTATGATGCTGCAAGCATAGAATTTTGGGACATTTTGGTTGAGGTGGCGTTGTTGTAAAATGGTTACTGTGTCAGTGATAGTATAGTTCGTCTCCATGATGAGAATATATATGTACCTGGGATTTAAAGGAGAGTCTCATGGCTTATCCGTACTGACTTCCTCATGTGAAAACAAAACTACCAGTAGATGGAAGGGTTGGAGAAAGCCAGATTTAGAGGAGAATAAGACTGTAGAAACTCCTGCTGCCTGCACACATCTCGTTTTAGAGGAGTAGTCAAAGCAGAAAAAGATGTGGAGAGTCATATGAAAGCTCTATGGATAACATACTGCTTAGTTTTATATGATAACTACAAAGAAAGGATGCACATGCTTAATATGGATCAGTGAAGCTTATGACAGATGCTAAGCCTACCAAGGATCTAATGGAAAAAGAAACATGCTGCCAATATTAGATTAATTTTTGCATCTGATGGACCTTCTCACTTCAAGCCTATTCTTATTATAGGAAAAGCTTTTCCAGTATCACCACTGAGGCTGTTGAGTGACTTCATGTCTGTTGAAAGCGTGCTGGTTTCCAATGTTTCAGTTTCAGATGTTACAACTGTAAATAAATAAACAAGTTACTGATCTAATTGCCATATTATTTGATTTTGGGAAATGTAGCTGAAGTCCATCTGAATGACATGTTTTCTAAGGTCTTGTTAGACTTTGGTTTTTCTTGACTTTTGGTCATTCGAAATGGGTGCATTCTATTGGTTACATTTGTCAGATCAAGTACAGAAGCAAATTCTGTTTGCATCATCTATCTTTTTGACATATGTGAGGTCTTAAGTCAGAACCAGGCATACAAGATATAATATCGTTGCTTGTGCATAGTTTCTTTCACAAGAACCTACTTACATTACTGTGAGGGATGCAAATGCAATTATCATTTCCTAAAAAAATACCTCCAAACCCAATATTACATCAAGATTGCCTTTCCTCCACCTACTATTCATGCAATCAGGGGAAGTGCATACAATTCTATATCCTATATCTTGTTTTTCTTTTGCATATAATTGAGGAAGTTACAGACACATTGATTGGAGATAGCAGAGAATTATTTTTAAGGTTAACCTAGGTTATTCTAGAACAACCATAAAACAAGCAGCATCCCTCTTGGAGTACTCTGATTGTGACCTAATAGCGTAGTGACGGCCAATAACACTGACAATAGTTAGATACATCAATTGATGAATGGGATCTGGTTAGTTCTTACTGGATATTGTATGGCTTCAGCTCTGGTCCCAATAAATCCACCTAGAAGTGTAAGAGGCACAGAGATGCAGAACTAAAGGGACAAAAGGATGAAGAAAAGGGAAATAGGGATAGCTCATGTGCTGTGACTGCCCCACAAAATAAAGTTCAATATGGTAAGGATTAAAAACACCATCCCAGGGAAGAATTGAACCTAGAATCCTCATACTCATGGACCAACACCTTAAATTTTAGGTGATTTATTATGTAGTAGTTCTTATCTTGTCATAACCACCCACGGGGAACCCTGTCCATTTAATCACTATGTCATTCTGTTGAGTGTATCTCATGACTGGGAGATTGTCAAGAATCAGATTGACTTGGTAAAGATCATCAATCCTTTGCTTCAAGACCTTTACTTGCTGTTCATTTAAGGGACTAGTAGTGCAAAGATAAACATACTCATTCATATTCATATGAAATATATAAGGGGAGGACTCGATCTGGTCACCCATGAGAAGCTCACCCAAATTCTCTGCACTTTTTTTGGGGCCCTTTGGAAGGTTGACAGTAGGGTAGACTGTAATAGCTAAAGGGTAGCTCAGTCTCTATTGATGTCAGAGAGTTCACCTTCACTGTCAATTCTCCACCTTTAGGGTATGTGTGCAAATAGCTTCTAGGTAAATAAAACCCATTACAGACATTAGCAAATGACAAAATAACAATAAACAGGACGCTAGATATACTCATCTGTATGGATATTCCCACCATCGAAAAACCCATTTGGCCCTGGGTCGATTTCGGATTCGCCCCCAACCCTGAATAAAATACCCTTGAAGATACTCGATCCGGGATCTTGGAAACCAGCTTTTCACAAACTGTAACAAAAACTACATGCCAACCTCGATCCGCAGCAGAAAAAGTCGATCGAAATTTTGAAATATAGAATTTCACCCTTCCCCAACAAGACTACTGGAAATGAAGTAGAGATTGGCGCCATAATGTGATGCAAGTTTGGTGGTTGGTTCATCCTTCAACTATAGTTTTCAGTCATGAAAACTTGAAAGTGACTAAAAGTGTGTTTTATTAGGGTTATCCTATCCATTGATAAAGTTATGGATAATGTTTATGTTGGGAAATAAGAACTATATAAATTTTGGGAGAACCTTGTATACACAAGTACAATATTTGTATGAATTGCAATATGATCATGCATTTGAATATATAGATTATACTAATTCATTTATTTGTTTTTCTTTGT
>LPNX010300255.1:240973-275503 GCA_001517045.1 Pseudotsuga menziesii
GGAATACTGAGCAATATGACTCATAGTGGAATGTATGGGAAATTCATATCAAGGTAGAAATTTATGGGAAATTCATGTGTGCATTATATGACTTATTCTAAGTTTCCACTCACTCAAGGCGCCGTCGCTTAAGCGATGATTATGAGGATATCCGTCTCTTAAGCGACGCTTATGAGGACTAGCTGTCGCTTAAGAGATGCTTATGGCCACATTTTCAAAAAAAAATTATCTTTGTGATTTTTGGTAGGTTTAAAAAAGGAAATCCATGCGCTGTCGGATTTTGGATCGAAATGTAGTAGTGATTGAAGCATTGCTCTTGCATCTTCCATGATAGTTCTATTCTTCCTTTCTGCAATCACATTCTATTATGGATTATAAGGAGTGGACAACTCCCTCTTAATCCCTGAGTCTTTACACAGCTCTTTGAATTCATTCGAAGTGAATTCTTTGCCATTATCTGATCGAAAGGTCTTGATCTTCTTTTCAGTGTGATTCTCAATCAAGGATTTGAATTCCTTGAACTTGATGAATACTTCATCTTTGTTCTTCATGAAGTAAATCTATTTCTTCCTAGAAAAGTCATCAATAAAAGAAACATAATATACATACTCTCTTAGTGAGCTTGATGACATAGGACCCCATACATCGGAGTGGATGATTTCCAAGATTCCTTTTTCTTTGCTTTTGCTACTTGGAAATGTATTCTTTTTATTCTTTCCTTTCGCACATCCTTTGCAGACCCCATCATGTTTTGTTTGTATTTCTGGAAGACCTTCAACAGCTTTGCTTGCAAGAGGTAGTTCTCTGTAATGCACATGTGCAATTCTTCTATGCCAAAGTTCATTTGGCTCTACTGTGTCATGGACCAAGGCTTGTTCTGGATGGCCCTTCAATTTGTATAATCCTCCTTCTTGTTCCCCAATCACTACTGAATCATCGATAGTTTTTCCTTTTGGCCACATGATGACTTGACCATCTATGAATGAAACTCTCATTCCTTTTGCATCTAATGCAGATATGGAGAGGAGGTTCTTCTTGAGTCCTGGTCTAAACAATACTTCCTTCATTGTCATAGACTTTCCAGAGTCTAGTTTATAGGAGGATTCCCCACTACCTTTTATTGGATATTGGTAGTCATCTCCTAGCTTCACCTTGTGAGGTGATTCATGTTCTGATAGTCTCACAAAGGATTCCTTGAATCCTGTCATATGCTTCGAAGCCCCACTATATATGAGCCAATCATTGCTTCCATGAGTGATGTTTCCTGTGAGAGTGGAAATCAAAACATATTCTTCCTTGCTTGAAGAATCTTCACTTTCATATCTGGTTCTTTTCTTGGATGGTTCATCATTCTCTGCAGCATGAGCATGATGTCTTCTTTTGTTGCTCTTTTTCTTATTATGTCTTTTAGGACAATTTCTTGCAAAGTGTCCTACTTCATCACATGTATAACATCTGATTTTAGACAAATATTTTCTAGTGTTATCTTTGTGAGAGTGCTTACCTCTAGGGTGATGAGATCTTCTTTTGGTTTTCTTGGAGTGTACCATGAGAGCTTGATATTCACTTCCCATCTTCTCTTCTCGAGCTACTATCTGAGATTCTTCTTG
Organism: Pseudotsuga menziesii; assembly: GCA_001517045.1. Classification (NCBI taxonomy): domain Eukaryota; kingdom Viridiplantae; phylum Streptophyta; class Pinopsida; order Pinales; family Pinaceae; genus Pseudotsuga; species Pseudotsuga menziesii. Next base: position 242,584 of record LPNX010300255.1, read on the forward strand.
AGAGCACTCTTCCCATAGTCTGCTAAACTTGACTAACTTATTTCTAGCACAGATCCCTTGAATAAAGGTGTCCCATGATCTAGGGAGACCATTCAAGGTGGTTATTACAATCTCTGCATTTTCCACTTCTTCATCTACTGCTTCTAGTTGTTCCTTGATATGAGAAACTCTTGTGAAGTAATACTGGATTGTTTCTGCATTCTAAATCTTCACATTCTTTAGTTGGTTTCTCAAAGTCATCTTCCGGTTTATGTTCTTCCCTTCAAACAATTTGGTTAGGGCATCAAACATAGATTTAGGTGTCTTTAGGGAGGACACCTGTGGTATGAGGTGATCCTTGATAAAATCAGCAATGATCCTCTTTACCATAACCAACTTATTCTTATGTAAGTCCTTTTCCTCATCTTCGTTTGGAACTGGAACCTCCTCATTGATATAGGAGTCCAACTCATTTTCTTCCAGGACCAGGGAGATCCTATACTTCCAAGATTTGAAGTTATCAGCTCCCTCAAGCTTTTCATCAAGCTTGGTATGATGAGACATCTTAACTAAGAACCTCAAATATAAATACAAAATATTTAGACTTACCAGCTCAAGATGTCGGATCTGGATTTGGAGCTGAAATCTTGTAGAGCTAGTTTAGGAGCAGATTAGGGTTTTGCTTTTCTGGAGTTCTGTCAAACCAAATGCTTTGAATTTGATCCCTAACTTTGATTTTAGAGAGGAGATAAATCTAGGCCTGGTCTCACTGAAAAATTCCTCTTCTGTGAAAATCCCTAATTTCTGGCAGCAGTGTTGGGTCCAAAACTAAAAAACCTTAGAATTGGATTCTGCTTCGATAGAAAGATGCACCCTGGGGAGGAGAGTTTTTTCCATCCTTATTTTTTTGAAAATCTGTGGAGAGAGATCCATAAAGTAGGAAGCCCTATTTCCCGCAGCTGCACAGTGTCTTCTTCTCAGGTCAGCTCTGATTCCATGTTAGTTTTTAATCATTCAAGCTAGCATTATGTTAGGATATTTAACTAAGAGAACAACAAGTACATCAATCAAACACAAGAGACAATGAACACAATGTTTTTCCTTGGGGAAACCATAAATGGAGAAAACCCCACAACTTCCTCAGAGATAGAATCAACACCAAAAGTAAAACCCCCAAAACAGTCAGATGATCTCCCAATAGCAGTAACCTCTTTCTTCCTTGCCCCAGTGTCTTTCTCTTCCTCAGCTATGCGCTAAAACTGAGTGTGTGATAAATAGAGAGGCTAAATCTCTACTTAAACTAATTCCTGACATGACTAAAACCCTACTAGGGCTGATCTCTCTAGGAGAGTCTAATAACCTTAGTGCCCCAGAACTGCGGGGACTTTAACCCTTAGACAATAGGAGGGTTACCCACAATAACTTGGCATGACTTGTTTACATTATAGATCCTCCTGATTGGAACATCGGGGCATGACATGACACAAGTACATCCCGGAATAAACATCAAGTTACAATAGATAAGAAATACAAGTGAATACATTATGAAGTTACAATTACATCTGTTATCTCCTAAAATAACCAGTCGGTTTTTCATTATTTTAGGTGATAGGTTTAAGTCCAAAAATTTATTTTTGAATTTTTTAGAGTCAATAAGGAGGTCCTCGTTCTTAGTACTAAGTCAAAAATTTGATTCATTTGAGTCTTGGTTTCAAATTTTGAAAAAAGACAGGTTTCGGTAGCTAACTCTGTTTTGTAGAGGCCGGTTAGCTGCCGAAAGGGCTCAGTTTCGGCTGCTAGGAGAGTTAACTAGAATTATGTTAGCTGCCGAAAGCAGTCTCATCAAAAAAATAAAAGCTTGTGTCCGTACTCAACATCACATCAAGCGAGCCTATTTTTTGCCGCCGAAAAGGAGATTGGAACGCATCTCATATGACCATCATGAGGTTTGGTGTTTAATAAGCTGACGAAAGCAAGTCATTAAGCGCCCACATCATTTCATCTCCGACTGCAGAGGGTTACATAGAAGCTCATAATGCATACTTCCATCTGAGAGTTATCCGCAAGCTGATCGATTCATAATTTCACATGAGCTGGATGATATCATAAGTGATCACTTGCTGGGCTCATTCGAATGGGTTTCTTATTTCTCAAACGTTGTGAGCAGACCCAAGGTCCCTGGTTTTGTCATGTTATCACACAGTTGAAGTTCCTGTTCCATTCAGGGGTTTTTTATCAAAATAGAGCATCGATCTAGGGGTGTTCTCATCAGGACGAGATTCTAGAACAGTGTCTCTCTATCATCTGCTACAAAACAAAGGTTCATCTCATGGCAAAAACAAATCTGCCACTCAGGACAGAGCTAGATGGGGTCTGGTATCTCGAGTCCCATCCAAAAGTGGCCGAGTTTTTCAAGTCCGCAAACGTTTTTGACTACTGTGAGAGACTCACTAGCTTCAACTAGCCACTTGCTGAAGCATTTGCTTGGAGCTACAATGGGAGAACAGTGAATTTTGGCAGAGAAGAGTTTCATGTGGATGAGGCAGCTATATCCGAATGTACAGGTCTCCCCAGGACAGGCCAGAGTTGGTTTAAGACCACTAAAGCCTCAGATATTGAATTCAGGTCATATCTCCTACCAGCCCATAAGGAAATCATTTGGAGAAAGGATATTCCCATCACCTTTCTTGAACCTCAATGGCAGACTCTTTTAAAGGCCATTTTCGTTTACATAACTTGTGAAGGCCGATATCACAGGGTGCTGCACTACCACTTCAAGCTGTTGAATCATTTCACAGGGAGGGAAAAAATAAATTTGCCATACTTCTTCCATAAGACCCTCACTAAGATGGCAAAGCAAGTCCAGGCTAAGCCAAGCAAGATAGCAAGCAGGATCTCTCACCAGGGTCTCATAACATTGATGATCAAAGAGCTTTTGGAGAAGAGAGGTGTGGAATGGAATTATTTTTTGTTTTGGCATGAGTTCCCCACAGAGTTTACCAGTGAAGAGGCAGTCGAGCAGGGTAAGGGCGAGAAGAGCAGCACTCCCAGATCTAGCAAGAGAAAGAGGAGAGCCATCTCTCCCCAAGCCCAAATGGAATCCCCTTCCTCATCAAACAAGAGGAAAAGGTCAAAGAGAAAGCTGGTATTTGAACAAGCTGAAGGGACTCCTCAAGGAAAAAATCCACTAAACCTCCCCTACTCAGGATCTGAATCCGGAGATGAGGAAAGACAAGGAACAGAGCAGCCCATGGAAAGAGAGAAAAGTCAAGATCCTCCCTTGACTGATGTACCAAGTCCCGAACCCTCCACACCAGAGACCAAACAAAATCAATAGGCTGCTACAGGAACTTTCCCAGGCAAGACATAGTGAGAAGCAGGTTAAGTTGCACAATGTAGAGCTGATCGGAAGGAATATGGCACTGCATGATCGGAGCCAAGAAATCATCGAAAAACTCAAGAAAACAGTCGAGAGGAACACGATGCTGATAAAGGAAAATGCCAATCTCTACCGCAATCTCAGGACGCTCAGGTTAAAGTTGAAAGAATTGGAGGGAACAGAAGTACAACCAGTAGCTACGAAAGCACAACCATCGGGTCTAGACGCGTTGGCTAAGGTGGCCACGATTCCTGAGGAGGTAACACCTATGGAATTTCAGCAAAGACAGACTAAGAGATTGACTAGATCGAAGGGAGTAGCTTCAAAGAAATCCTAGAAACTGAGCGAGAGCTTACAGGACAGTGTCTTTTGGTGTTATCAAATTTTGGACATTTTTCAGCTTTCAGCAGCTTAGGCGAGCCCCACAGAGCTCATTAGCTGCCGAAAGGACTGACTTTCGGTGGCTAAGACACGAAATCAATAGAAGAGTTAGCTGCCAAAAGTCTGTTTTGCCAATTTTCTCTGAATATCTCCCAGATCTCAATTTTGTTCGCTGAACTGGCAAAGGGTTGATCAAATGAATGATTTATAAATTGTTTTATCAATATCTTAAAGGGTTTTGAACAAGATTAAAGTCAAGTGGGTGTTTTGGCTAGTTTTAACATTGTTTTGAAGAAACAGTCCAAGATATCAAGTGCACATCAGCTAGGTCGAATCTACATGCACCAAACTCCAACCACCGAGCTTTTGAAAGGAGATCTGCATATCTTCATTTCCTTGATTTTAGGGATCATTCCCTATGTTTTACTTTTGCTGTTCTAGTTTACTAGTGTTAACTCAAACAAGATCCATGTTTTTAGGATCTTGAAACTACTTTGTAAAGGCTTTAAAAGCCTAAGAACTCATACTGTTAAAGGGTTCGATTTTGGATGCAGTAGTCTGCTATTGTACTCAGCTTTCTTTATGCTAATACAGATCACAGGTTTGTTTCAGCTTTGGTATCAGCTTTCCATCTTCCTTTCACTATTATCTGTGTTATCTAGCTTTGAATGGTCTCTTTTCCATTGTTTAGCTCATAGCCTGATGATTATTTTCTTGAATGTCTCTTGAGCCCTACTCTGTACTGGTTTGGTTACATTCCTTTTCTTCATCCATTTTCAAAGTATTTGCTGATTAATCAACTCTTGAGAGCACTGTTTTATTTGTTTACCATGATGAATGTATGAATGCTATACTCGGATTGAGTCATCCCATTGATCCACCCCTTACAAAAAACACAAAAAACATTGAATTCTTAAGTTACCAGGCATACCTAGCTTATAACCCTAGGTAGTTTCATGGAGTGCTAACAACATCAACACCCTCTCTCTCCATTCTAGCACTGGGCCTGCACAAACATTTTTGAGTTTCCTTAGTATTTTCCTTCGAAAATCATATTCATGGCCATGTATGCAGCTGTTTGCAGAACAACTGTGTATGTACGCAGGTATCATGGTCTTTTCCACGTATACCCATCCCTATACGCAAAAAAATACTTGATTTCCGCGTGGGCTGAAACACACAATTTGGGGTGGCCTAAATAAAAAAAAATTGACCACTAAAATTAAAAAATATTGCATGAAAGTGAAAGAGGGGGGCATGGTAACTACCTAGAACAAACATGGAGTGATTTCGTCGGATGATGCTCCTAGAATCAGCTCTTGAAATTCTGGACACAAAAGCACTATGGTGGGTGAATTTTCAAAATGGTATGAAATTTTTAATTTTTCACTATTTTATAGAATGTTTTTTGAAGTTTTAATGCACTTCCTATAGTTTTTTACCCTTTCTGACCATTTTGGACCGTTTGGACTAATATGATGTTGTAGGATCTCATTTTGAGTGCGGTTTGACCGAGACTTTGACCCATTCATGTCTATTACATGTATCATGTCTAAACTGGCATATAGGTTACTATTTCACATCCACCTTCATTTTGCATGACTTTATGACTGTTTCATCTTAACCTTAGGTACGAACCCTTTTCATGATGTCACAGAACCTTCATGCTATTGTTAGAAGTGGTGTTATGTGAATGGTAGAGCTTTCCCATACATGGGTACCCTAGTTATATCCTATATTGCATTTTTTTCCCATGCTGACATTTCTCCTTTAGGTTGTGGAAGTCCCTTTTTAGTCTCGCCATGTCCTTGAGCAAGAGCTTCATACTCTTGAAAGTTATGCTGGCCATTTCCCTCGGGACTCCCTTGTATATATCAAGTTGTAATTTCATTTTCATGAGTTTTGCTTACCTTCTTGAGATTTATGTTGACTCCCTGACTTTGAGTTATCAGCCATATAGGCTGAGCTTGTCTCATGTCTATCCAAGCAGATCATTTTTACATATCTTTTATAGCTTGATCATCCCTTTAATGGGGAGGAGACCTTTCCCCGAGTTTCATTATCCTGCCCATATATCCTTGCATTGAGCATAGGCATGTTCCACTATTTGGAACTAGTTTTCTTGTCCCCCTGACACTCGTCTCCTCCTATATTTGAACTATAAAGAACTTTTATTTTTTTTCAAGCTTTTCAAAATATCTGAAAAATTCCAAGAAAATAAAAAAACCAAAAAGCTGAATAGGAAAAGATGTTATATTTGGAAGCAGTTGAGTCGTTTCTCCTTTGAATAGAGCACTATTTATCACATCCATTGGTTGGGTTATTAGTTTGAATTTAGGAGTTGTACTCGTTACTTTGAGTTTATCTCCACTGACTGGTTAAGCTTCTAGTCCCTATGGAGCTTCTGTTGATGCTTCCTGTGTCATAGATATGTCCCAGTTTTCATATCGAGTCCATGCTGCCTACCTTCAGTCACCATTTTCCTTATGCTCTTGTTCGAAGGAAGTTGAAGCCTAAGTCGTCCATTCCTTAGTTATCTTGACTTTGCATGTTAGTCATTTCCGGTATGGTTACTAGTTCGTGCAAATCTTGTTCATTGAGTTCTTCCACATTATACAACATTGCTGAGTACCTCGTGTTGGTTGATGGGGGATGCCTTAATTCCATCCTTCCAACGGATTCCTTTCCATCTACATCAGATCATTTATTTTGGAATAGGAGTCTAGAGTACTTTGAGTTCCTTGAGACTTACAGTCATTAGTGGTATGTTCTCTCACCATCAAAAATTTTGGTAATACATCAATGTCCCCTGATCGATGGATTCTTCCAAGTGTTCAACCTCAACACATCTATTCACACTTGTTAGATTGCACTATTTACCTTGATTCCCATTTTCATTTTCGGTGGGTGATCTCGCGTCTGTTAATGGTATACATCAATGACCGGTAATCAGACGATGGACTAATATGTTCAAACTCAACACGTCTATTCACATAGTAAGACATGTACTTGTAGCGGTTTGTGTAGAAGACATTCCATCTTGGTGGCATTCTATGTATGCTACCTCCTTAATCGTGCCAGTGTTCATGATATTTCAGCTCTCGTGATTTGATTCCAGTGTATATCAGATATCTTCAGCCATTATGGAGATCTTGATCTATTGTATATCTTCATCCACTTTGGAGATTTTGATCTATTGTATAATGTACTTGGCGATGACAACACATGTCACATTTTGTATATCATGCCTATTCATAGCCATTGTACTCTTATGTATCCAGGACTACTCCATATATTTGCAGTCACATGTAGAGATTTATCATTGTATTATACTGATGAGTGGTTGTTTTTTCCACCTGGGTCTTCATTACTCCACTTATGGGATGGATTTTATAATGTATTTCGACCATCATGATACCCCTATGACCTCACACATTAGGGGGCATCTGTTATAGCTGATTTTACCACACATGGTTGATCACATAGGTATGGCCTTCCCTATTTCTCTGCAGACTCTTTAGATCCCATGGACTTATATTATCCTTTGATGTTCCAGGATCATCCCTAAAAAACCCATGTTTATTGTTGTACGCGACTTTTAAACCCATACTCACGTGTACACATGACTTTTGACCTCAAAACCGTGTACATCGGGATGTGTGCATAAGTCAAAACATTTTTGGAATTTTCCTCATATGAGTTCAATGATCCTAACTCTTGGCCTTCCATATTCCTTGATAATGCTCGAATTCAACCCTATGTTACCCTTTTGGAGTTCTATAAAAGGAACCCCTTGGATACATTGAAGAGGAAAAATTGAAGAACAAAGAAACTATAGCCCATTGTTGCCTTAGTTTGCTTATACTTAAGTCTGCATCCCTTTGTCCCTTTGGAAAAATTTGTGTTCTTCCGAAGCTTACCTTTTCTTTGTGAGCTTGCTATCAAGAGATGGAGGATTGAGGTGGTGGAGGCCCAGGTGGAGGACTTGGTTTCTCCCGTTCGTAGACGTGCCGATAGAGGTTGTCACTCTTGTAATATCTGATTTTATTAATATAAATATATTTTCCTGTCCAATTAATGTTCATTTGAATATGAATATTGTATCCATGGATGTGTTTAATTTCTTATACATTGTTGAATATATATGCTAGAGTAGGTCTAACACATTATTATAGAACATGCTTTCCTTGTTTGTTGTTGTTGAGAGAGAATTGCTAAAGCAAGCGTGAATTGGAAAATCTCAACGGGGATCTACTTCAACCGTCTAGAACAAGGTACGATTCGATATCCCTTAGTGTTATATGTTTGGTTTCTCTTGCATATTGGGAAAGATTGATTTCTGGTGTCTAGCTGTCTGTTGTGGTACACCCCAAGCCATAGGAAGTTTCTCTCCGTAACAAAGGTCATGGTTCAATCCAGGCATCCCTAGCAAGATGAAAGGAGGTTACATCTTGCTCATAAACAGTAGCATCAATAAAGGCTAGGTAGCGACCCAATAAAAAACAAACTTTAGAAGAAACACAAACTTTAAATGTCTAGCCAATGAGCAATAAGAAACCCTATTTGTCAATCCAAGGAGCAACAACAATCCCTAGACATCAAGCCAAGGATCAACAACAAGACATGGGACAGACAATGAATCAAATACCCAGTTTTCTCTTGTCAAGACACACAGAATGAAAGCTTAGGACTTGAATTTATAATCTCGAAAAGTATTCTTGAAGGGTCACCCTTCTTTCCCTACCTTTTAGGATACTTACCAAAATAAAAATAAAATAATATTATGTTGACTTAGGATAGGGTACCAAAGGTCAATATATCATATAAGATAAAATGTTAAGGTTAAGTCATCATAACCAAAGGGTGAAGGCACCACTTTGAATATGGGGTGCTATAACTAGGACCAACAAGGGGTTCACACAAGACCACAAGTCAACAAGAGGGGTCACAACAAAGTGGGGAGACAAGGGCCTTACAACCACAAGACCATGGTGTACCATCAAGGTGGGGAAACAACCCTTTTTATCGACAAGACCAAGGTGCCAAACTTTTATCTTCTCTCTCAAGGTATATAGTCCATAAGTGTTCCATACAATAACTGGAATTTTTTATCATCACTATATAAGGAAGGTCCAAAATGGAGGACTCTATTCCTCCAAACTAATCCTAAATGTCAAGTGCTACTGACATCATTAAGGGGTGTCCAGTGCCTTAAGAAACAACCTAGTAATAACAATCTAGGAGAAGAGGACATCACACATCATCATGTCAATTGACCAATATCCACATGGTTAATTGACCAAGTATGTACTTGTAGGAATTGCTTGGTGCCAAACCAAGAATATTCTTGGTCCCATATCATGATGTCTCTGTCTCAACCTGCAGTATCAACTTGGTCCTCGTGATGAAAAAATTGTCTGGTCTCAGACAAGAATACCCTAGAGACATATAGGGGCCCTAGCCATATTCTACGGAATTTTCCATGGCATCAAATTTCTTGGTCCCATATGTAATATCCCTGAATAACATTTCATATATATTAACTCCAGACAAAGACTTGGTGCGGAAAATTGTCAAACTAGGTGCTAGAAAATTACTAGTTTTGATTGGAAGGACTCAAACTAAAAGGATTATTCAAAATCAAATCAGAGCACTGGTATTACAGTAATGTCCCTGATCTGTAATAAGCTGAGAATATTATATATGATATAATTTATGTCCAAAAATATTACATGAAAATTGCATTGAATCAAAAATCTCTTGAGACTAGGCAAATATGGGAAATTGGCTGGAATTTTTTCAAACTAGGCAGTGGGTTGTGGGGAGAAAAAAGAAATTTTTTAGGACTGATAAAGTATATTCACTAACACATTTATATCAGGGACCATTTAGGTTTCGGAATCTACATCCACTGAAACCTACTCCCATGCTTTTGGGTCACCTAACCGTGAAACTAGGAAGACTTTGTCAAATCCAACAACCATAGGCTTGTATAAACTAAATAAGGTCATGTTATAAGGATATGAGACATTAATCATAGATTCATGAAGTTTTATAGAATATAACAGGAAAAGGAGATGATTCTGTAAGTTGTAAAGGTGAGACTAGCTCATCGGGCAGCTCACTAGCTCCATCTTCATGCATTAATTCTCTGTTTTGGAATTGGGGGAATTATATTTTTATTTTAATGACTCATCAGAAAATGAATGGTGTTATTTTGAGTCATGGAAGTCGAAATATGAAAGTTACAACAAACTATTCACTTTCCAATGCAAATCTAGACTAGGTTGACTTAAAATGAGTAAATCTCAGCCGTTTCGAATCATATTGGAATAAAAATTAAATATAATGTTTATGATATCATATTACATCCAATAAACTTGAAATTACTCTTATAAAATAATTATAACACTCTCTTCAACATTGTGCATCATTATAGTGTATTTTAAAGACATAATACAAGGAAGGACATGGAGATTTAAACCCTTAGATACTAAAAACTATTATACCTATTAATAAAATATGATATACATTCATGGATGGCCAAATTATTCTAGCAAATCTTGAATCAACTCAGAGAGGATGCTCCATAGCTCCAGTGTAACCTGCAATGAGAAGCAGAGAAGAGGAGAAGAGGAGAGAGGGAATGTGAACTTTGGGGTGCATCTCCCAAGAACATGAGGTGCAACACTCAGCAAGGAAGCCTTAGATTAATAAACATCAACATAATAAACATCTGAAACTGAGTAATGGAGCTCCCACGCTCTTTAAATAAACCTCTGGTGACTTGTTAGGAAAGTCATCCACCTGTTGAGCAAGTTTCCTTAACAAAACCCTAACCCTAGCCATGAATTCTCCCTCCACGAGGAAATTAGTATGTGTAAGACGAGAAAAATGTTTCCATGTCATCCACCTTCATCCAATTTGGAAATTGCATCCTACTTGGCCCAAATTTGTTTATTTTCCCTATGACATCTTTTCCTGCACTGCCTGCATTTATCACTGAACTCTAGAATGGAAACTACGCCCTAGAGTTGTTTCTTTTCCTTATGACAACTTTTTCTGAACTTGCTTCTTTTGTGACTGAGTCTCCAAATGGAAATTGTGCCCTAACTTGGAAAGAGTTTCCTCTTTTGTGTCTAATAGTGTTTCTTGGATTTTCTCATTCCTATGACAGATTCTATTTCCTCCTTGCCAAGTTGGATTTCCCAAGTGGCCCTCCTGTTAATGGAAACTTATTTTCCACATAATTAATTGCATAATAATATTTAATGACAATTAATATACCAATTACATGCCTCTTAAGTAACATTTAAATAAAATATACTATGTTAATTACTTAATGCATATTTTAACCCCGTTGGTGCTAGGCAAGGTCAACACTTCTGATGTTCAAAATGTGGGGATATGACAGTCCTCCCCTCCCAAGTCTGCGTGTCCTGAATAAAAATCATGACATAGTACTAGAAATGTTTCCACCATGTTTCTGCTGCACCACTTTGATCGTAGTCATTCTTTTGATGACCACTTATTTTAACAAAATTGTCAACCCAGTTAAGGTAACTGAGTAGAATTCATGGATTCCATTCCCTCCTTTGTAAGGACCCAAATGTGGTCGCCACCTTTGGAAATATGTCATTCTCGAGAATGCCAGGGTCCCCTGGTTTTATCTGGATCCTTCCCACCATCAGCAAAAACAATTTTTTTTTATCGTTGTAGAGGATGAAAATGAGGTTGTGAAAATCACACCACCATGTTGGAGGACCTAGTCGGTGAGCCGACTAGTCAAATAGCCGACTAATTGGAGATTATATTGGCTGCATAAGGTCATGTCGGTTGAACGAACTGACAGGTAGTTATATGTAACTATTTGTAAATCATATATATTAGGCTGTTGAGCCAGATGAAAAATTGGTTTAGTTCTGTGTATGTATGAACCCTCATGTTATAATATAATCTATTATTCCCCATATCTATTTTCTTGTCTCTTGTGTCTATTATGTTTGTATGATTCTATGTATTATTGGTAACCCTCTGTGATTTGTGATATTACAAAATTGGTTTCGTTGCTGGTAGTACATATCTGAACGTAATGACAATAAGAAGATGATATCAGAACAGGAGATTAAGAACTGGTGGGAGCGTAAGATAGCAAATTATTTGCAGAATTACGCAAGGAGAAACAGATTAACCATTGCTCATGCAAAGGAGAAATTCATCACTGAAACACATGAGAAGTTTGTAGAATCGGTACCCCGGATTTTGAAAAAAATTCTGGATGAAAAATTCGGAAGCAACTAAGGACCAAGAGCTGCTAGAGAAACTAATTTGAGGGGGACGAACAAACCTATCGAAGTGGTTTGAAAATATCACAGACAAATTCTGCGAGGAGCAAGCCATTAGAGGAAATTTGGGGTCTAAAATGGGCCTTATAAGAAAATGCACCAACAATAAATTTTGTGAGTTGAAACTCAAGAACCAATAGAATTTCAACAAAATGAGTCAACCATAATGGTTGAATTTACATATTTGTCATAAAAGAAAACTACTTTTTTTGTTCGTATTTTCGACATATCTCCCTGTGTTTTTACTCAAATTTCAAGCGGGAGAGCTCATTGGATGTAGAATTTAATTCCACATCCAATGAGTACTGACACTACATACTTTTGACAAACCTTGCTACCCCAAAAATAATAAATAACTGAAAAAATGTGATGACGATGTCATCATCATCACATTTTTTTAGTTATTTCTTATTTTTGGGGTAGCGGGGTCTGTCAAAAGTATGCAGTGTGGGTACTCGTTGGATGTGGAATTAAATTCCACATCCAATGAGCTCTCTCACTTAGAATTTGAGTAAAAACACAGGGAGATATGTCAAAAATACGAACACAAAAAGTAGTTTTTTTCATTCTTCCTTCAAAATTAATAACTATTATTTTATTATTTTAACTACTATTTCATTATTTTCCTTAGGAGGCCCATTTTAGACCTCAAATTTCCTCTAATTTTTATAAGAAAGAACTTCGGTCGAAACCATTCAGAAAAGATTCTATACAGAACTTACCGAGTAGTTCCTGTGTTCCTTACCGACCCTGCTATTCAAGTTCTGAATAGAAAAGGGAGTGACTCATATTGTAGAACCTCGTCCATCACTACATGAACCCCCACCAAATTCTAATTGGGTGGAGAAATAGAGAAAGTGGTAAAAATTCATTGCCGAAAGGGAGTGGGAGTATTTCCTAAGCAAGTAAACAGAACTATCCGAGCTTTCTAAAGCATTGGGTAGGCTATGGGGGGGTAGCTAGTCATATGTCGGGGTAAAGTGAAGAGGATTCTAGTTGACTAAAGGAGATACCATCACCAGCAATGAAAATTCAACCTAAAAAGAAAATTGAATGAACAGTGACACACAAAGGTACGACAGATTTACAGAAAGTAGAAAGAGAGAAGAGGCTGAAAATAAGGGAAGAGAGAAGAGAATGAGCTATAGCACTACAAAGAGGAATGACTACTAGGGTAACAGACCAGGAAATAAATCTGCCAAAGTTGGGTCATGACCGACAAGAAGAAGGCATGGATGAAGAAGCATCACCCATGGAAGAGGACTTGTGGATAAGTAGCGTGAAGCTCTCCAAATAGAAATCCCCCAGGAGATAAGACCTCTGTCTCCAACGAATCCTAGTACTAGGATACAATCCATTGTCGAAGAAGACCTAAGACTAAGAGCTGGTGAGTTTGGTATATAAAGTCGACTAGACAACGAGGTAAATGATGATAATCATGTAGTGATCCATCGACCGGAGGAAGGAAACTGGGTAACACTTCAGGCATGCCCTTCCAACCGAAGTATCCACTTACTTTAATTGACACATGAAAAAGCACCCCCCTGCCAAACAAAGCTTTGAAAAATACAAAATAGTCATACTTGCAGACAAATCAGTGTAGTTGGACATCGACAGGAGAAGTCAACCCGAACCGACTACTTGTCGGAGAAGAAACGACAAACAAAATGATCAACAGGAACGAAAGTTCTGTTGAGAATAGCTCTGCACAACACGACAAACAAAACATCCCAATACCCCCACCACCACCACCACCACCACCACCTCCTAGAGGAGACAGCGACAATGATACCAACATAGGTCACAGATCGACACATATCCCTCTATACGAGAGTGATGAAGGTCCTAGATGAAATTGGTTTGTTTGTGAATCAATATGGGAGGCAAATCAAGTTACGATTAAATATCAACAGATGGCACAGTTCGCCGATGCCTTGAGGAAAAGAGCACTAACATGGTACATGACCTATATCGAGAGAAATCCCCAAGCATCTAAAGCAGAAATTAAAGCACAATTCTTGTCTTTCTTTAAAACTCTAGACGCAAAACATCTGGCAACCAAAAAGCTGAAAACAACATCTCAGAATCCAACAGAGTCTGTCCGAGAATATGACAAATGATGGAAATACCTCCTCAGCCAACTGGACTATGTAATTGATGAACAACTATTATTTCAGTGGTTTCTTGCAGGTCTATCATTGAAAATCCGACGGCACATAAGCTTGGAGATGTTTAAAATGTATGAAGACGTGCTTACCAAAGTTCTGCAAGTAGAGATGGATGAATATTTCCCAATATATCCCATGGATACTAGAATGAAAGAACAACTAGAAATCATTGAAAGAGATGAACCTCAAGAATCAGTATGTCTGGTGCACAAAATGCTCAATGAACGACACACTAAAGATAACTATCGATAAGACATAAGTTGAGAGGATGTTCGATTTGTTCAGACAAAATGATTTTGTGACATCTACCAAGAACAGGGAGAACACACAACGAAAGATTTCCCTTATAACATGAAAAATGGCAAAGCATATTGGTGTGCAATCTATGAAGTAAAAAGTCATACAATGACCGACTACTATCTAAATTTAAAAAATTGACAAAACCACCAAGCAGTCTACCAGACAAACGTAGTCACACAGAATAATGATAACAACCAGCGAAGCAATGATCAAAATGAGCCAAATAATCAAAGATATGAAGGACGTCTATATGAGCACCGGTTCGACAACCATCGTGGAGGATATGGAGGTCGAGGTCGATTATTTGGAAATTGCAACAATCGACCACGTCAGCCCATCCAGTGCTTTACATGCTACAAAGAAGGTCATCGATATGCAGACTACCCATACAAGGACAGAACCAATTTAAATTTTTGTACTACCTGTTGTGTAGGAGATCACTCATTAGAGGATTGTCCTACCATGCTTGAAAAAATCAATGAAAAGAAAAATGTTAATGTCTTGTCATGTGTTCAAAAACATGATGTAATCAATACGAAGAACCTGCATATAGTAACCCGACAAGGGACAAAAATTGGGAATGATAATCCACATATAAGTAAAATCAAAGAAAAGAACGATTATCCTAACCTAGATAAACAAAAACAATTGTATAATGACGCAATGAATATATTTAAAGAATTTGCTATACAGGAGGGAGTTGATGACAGTCGACAAAACACAGTTAAGGAATTAATACGTTTAGTACAAGACGATGAAGTGGTATCTCAATTTATTGAATTATTGTATAATATGAAGCATAATAAAAATACAGAAAAACAAACAAAAAACATATGCAGTCTAAACCAAAAAGACAAGAGTGATGCTGACCCACTTGTCGACTTAGAAATCGAAGGATACCATGTTCGACAAGTTCTGCTCGACTTCGGCTCACAAGTAAATATTATGACTCGAGAAACTTGGGAACGGTTGGGTAGACCTCAACTATATGAGTCAAGAATATACCTCAAGTTAGCAGACCAAGGTCTGATCGAACCTATCGGATTTTGGAGAAATGTCGATACAACAATAAAAGTATTATCGACCAAAGTCGACTTTGAAATTATTGACCCTAAGGAAGGATCCAATTCCTTCCCATATTTAGTAGGCCGACCTTGGGGAAGAAAAATGAAAGAATCAATATCCCTAGACAAAGAAAGGATAAAACTAAAAGGGAATGGACATAAATTCATAGTACCTATCCACCCATCCCAAGAAGAACCTTGGATAGAACCTATTGATGAATAAGTCGACATCCGACAACTATATCAAATACAAAATAACAAAGATTACACAGAACCCAATATCTATGGCGAACTTAACCTAGGCAATCAAGATTCAGTAGGATACAATTCAGATGCAGAATTATATGATTGGGAAGTAGAAAAATAAGAGACCCAAGCAAGAGGGTGCTAGACCATTCAAGAAGAAGAAAAAACTAGTCCAACAATGTTATTCAGTCTCCATTATCCCAAAAATATTTGAGAAGAAAATTAGGGAATATCCTATGTTAAACCCAACAAATGTAAGTATCAGACAAATCCCAAGGTATAAAGAAAGAGAATCTCCATTTATGCATATAGAACAAGTATCTAAAAACATAGGTGAACATGGCCGACTACAAAGCTTAGTAGAAACCTTTACAGGACAAGCTGCTAGATGGTGGGATACCCATCAATCAAGATTGCAGACATGGACAACAACTTCGACTTACTTCATAGAAAGATTCAAAGGAAAGAGGCTAACCAAACAAGCACAAATACCTATGTTCATCCAAGGACAAGACCATTAGAGGAAATTTCAACTCAAAATGGGCCTTTTAACTTTTATTCAAATTCCATGTCATCATGTGTTAGCCAATGAAATTTCTTTAAATTTGAAATACCGTAAAGGTCTTAAACATTTTTTTAATATAAATTTGGGGATAGGTATCATAAAAAAAACTATTTTTTTTGTTTGTATTTTTGACATATCTCCCCATGTTTTTACTCAAATTTCGATCGGGAGAGGTTGTTGGATGCGGAATTAAATTCCGCATCCAACGAGTACCCACTCGGCATAATTTTGATGGACCCCACTACCCCAAAAACAAGAAATACCTGAAAAAACAGAATGATGATGTCATCATTCCATTTTTTCAGGTGTTTCTTGTTTTTGGGGTAGCGGGGTCTGTCAAAAGTATGCCGAGTGGGTACTCGTTGGATGCGGAATTTAATTCATCATTCCGTTTTTTCAGGTATTTCTTGTTTTTGGGGTAGTGGGGTCCGTCAAAAGTATGCCGAGTGGGTACTCGTTGGATGCGGAATTTAATTCCGCATCCAACGAGCTCTCCCGATCGAAATTTGAGTAAAAACACGGGGAGATATGTCAAAATACAAACAAAAAAGTAGTTTTTTTCTTTTCTTCCTCCAAAATTAATAAATATTATTTTATTATTTTAACTATTATTTTATGAGTTCATTTTAGGAGGCCCATTTTGAGTTGAAATTTCCTCTAATGCCAGAAGAGCACATAAGAACATGCAAAAAAGAGTGGATAAGACTTGGGTATAAAGATGAACATACATGGCCACACCTGTTTCCATCGACACTTGTCGACTTACCAAAAAAATGGTATAAAATGGAGGAAGTGCAGGGCGAAACATTTCAATGACATGAACTTAGAGAGAACTTCATTAAAGACTTCAGCTTTATACCGCAGAATGAAAAGTTAGTCGAAATTGCAAAAAAAATAAAAGCATTTATAGAACCAACCGAGAACAACACTCTGATACAAAACTATGATTGACTGACAATACCATGTAATAACATACAAACCAAGATAATACCACAGTCGATAAGACTGTAAATGGAAAACAAATATCCAGAAGGGAAAATATTTTGAGGGAAATCATACCATTCAAAAACAACAAAACCAATTCGCACAGTACTTAAAATCGAGACAGCCGACAAAGAAGATATGGACCGAATGACTATAGAAGACGTTCCTACTACATTCTCATAATTCAAAGAAGGGAGTCAGTTGATCAATGAAGCTAAAGCACCAAAATGGTTAGATGCCAAAGTTAAAACTAAAGAGTTTGACATATCAAATGATGATCGACCAAAAATGGAAAAAATTGGCGATTATTGGAGCAAAGAACAAACGACCGAAATAGTAAACTTACTGAAAGAATTCCAGGATGTATTCACTAGAGAATACAAATATCTCAAAGGTCTAGTCCATGAAATGGGCGAAATGAAGATCGACATTAAACCTGATGCCAGACCTGTAAAGAAGAGGCCATACAAATTAGCTTATAAATACAAAGAGATAGTCAAGTAAGAGATCAACAATATGCTTGTAGCAGGAATTATCTACCCTATCGACCAATCAGAATGGGAAATCCCAATGGTAGTACAACCAAAGAAACATGACCCGAAAAAACTAAGGATCTGTGTTGACTTCAAAGAATTAAACAAAGTCACCTTGACAAACCCATTCCCAACACCATATGCAGATGAAATCCTAAATGTAGTTGTAGGACATGAATGCTACTCATTTACAGACGGATTCTCAGGGTACAACCAAGTACCAATAGCCAAAGAAGACCTATTGCAGCTGCAACGTTCTCCCAAATTTCTTAAAATTTTGGGTCCTCCTTTAATTTTTGTCTTGCTTAGATTTATTGAAATTGCTTGACTCTGCTGCGAGTTTGGTATTTTGAGGATGATTGCTGAATGAATATCTTTGTCTGCTGATGCTGCTATGTTTAACTTGGTTTTTGACTTACAGCTGATTTCATTTGGTCCCTGTTGGAAGGTTTTTGAATTATGAGTTGGGGCCGTAGTCACCTAGCAGCTGCCCTTGCGGAAGCTTTATAATGAATGACCCGATGTAAAGTCTGTTGTTCATCGATGCGTGTTTTTCTCTGTCATTTTATTTTACTGTCAGTGTTTTTCTTTCCGTTGTTGGAGGTATTTTGTATAGTGTATCAGAGCTACTATTCTCTACAGAGCCGCCATTGTGGAAGCTAAACTACGAATGTTTCGATGCATAGCCCCTACCCTAGATGCGGTTTTATCACTTTTCCTCGTTAATCGAAGCAGTTCATAATTGTGGGCGGAATCCATGTCTATTTTATTCCCACCATTGTGGTTCCTTAATAGACTAACTGTATGATTCTATAATAGTTCCGACCTCCGATGTATCGAATCCCATTGTAATGCTTTGTTTCACCGATGTTTTGTTTTGCTCCGAAGCACCTAGACCATGGGTTACCCACCATTGTGGCATTTTAGTAAACTAACTGACAGACGTTATGTGTTCCGATTCGCTGATGAATTTTTTATATATCAGAGGTTTAGTTTTCCCGCCGGTAGGGTTTTTCTCTCCTAGGCGATAGATTTATTGGTTTTTTATTAGGTTTGAGGTTTCCACGTTGAAAGCACAGTCCTGGGTTGTTACTGTTGATGCTCATTTTTATTGGTAGTATGATTTACGTTCATTGAAAAGTGGTTTGGATAAATGATGCATTTTTTGTGTTTATCGTAGACAGACATGGGATATTTTCTCAGATTCAGTTGATAAAACTGTTGCAAAGAAGTCATAGCTGGAGGAAAACTCAGAAGTAAGTTGGCTGAAGAAAGAAGCAACTAAAGCATAAAGAAGCAGAGATGTTTCTCAGGGAAAAGAAGATAGCGGAAGTCTGAGATCAACAGGATCTCAAAAGGACCAATGGATTATTGAGCGTAATCATTAAGAACAGTGTCTCAGGCTTGGGAAGTTCGTCAGTTACCAAGCCGGTCCCTTTTTACAAAGTGTGTGTAAATCTTAATCTTAATTTGAAATATAACGTTTTTATGAATCATGAGCACTCATAAAAGACAAAATTGTAAGACTAAAACGTTTGGGGACCCCAAGGGTCACTGGGTGGGGGAAACCCAAAGTTTTTGCTATTTTTGTATAAATATAGGAAATTTTGAGAGAACCAGGACTTTTTCCCAGTGAGACTAGTGAGAACACATTGTAAGAGGAACTATTTCATTTTGCAATATACTATTACAATTTTTCCTGTTGGATAAAACTTTGGTGGAATGTTCAAATGTTGTTCAATGGATGTTATTGAAGGGGAACTATTTCATTTTCAGCCATTATTCATTAACCATGAGATCATTCTAACTTGTTGAACCTATGTTATTTTATGAATTTTCTCTGGTTTATTTTATGATAATTTCCACTATAAGTAATGAATGTTTTCACAGACAATGAGCTATCTTGTTGTTCATCCATCTATTCATGTTTATGTGTTTTGAATCAAAGAACAGCTACCTGTTATTTTTCTTAATGTATGGAAAAGTAATACATTACTCATTAAATGATAATATCACTCCCTAGGGATAGCTTAGTTAGTTTTATTTCCTGTCGTGTGTGGTTCAGATGCGAGAGAGTCTAAGACAAGAGGTAAGAACCTGTGCATCACATTGTGACCGCTCCTCGTATTGTTTATCAATCTACATTTTAGATAGGCACTTGCATATCATACTTAAAGTTAAAAACACAAAAATATATACGCTGGACTGGGCCGCAACTGGTAAAACCTTTTAATTTTTGTTACTTGACCTACGGTAGCCGGACCGTAAACCGAACGGATTCCCCATACCAAACAATCACGGGCTAGTTGGGAACATTTACTAGGGAGAATCCCTTGTTGTTGTTGCCTACGATTTTCCAGGCCTCAACAGTTTCTGGCACTAGAAGGAGGGGCACCAGTGCATGGCTGGCCGAGGAAACCCATTTCCTCAAAATTACTCCACCAGTGATAGTTTTGAAAACAGTTTATTTCCTAATCCAATTCCTGAAGAGAATAGAGAACATTTGTATTCTGTGGACAATGAAGTTTTTAATGATCTGAGAAGACACACTAGGGATTATGTGAAGAATACTGGAGGATTACCGATTATCCCTGAATTACCTAGAAGAGAATACAAGAAGAAAGACTGTCCTATTTTGGAAGACTCTATGTTAGTTGGAGATTGGGAAGAACTTGTAGAAACAACTTTACAGGAAGTTATTCAGCCTTTGAATCAAGTAGGCCTTGATTCACCTAACGGTTCACCTATCCATACTCCTGTTCATTCTCCACCTCACTCTCCACCCAGACTCATGGCAGGTGTAAATGTAAATCAGCCACCTAACCCACCAAATCCACCACCTGCTTGGAAAGCCAGATCACCTCTTAACCTAACACCTCCTTTGCATGACTTACCTCAGGATTTTGAGAAGATGCTGCCCAAGTTTGACCCAAGTGAGAGGATCTTAGTAGATGATCATTTGCAAAGTTTCTACTTGGCCAGAGAAGGGCTAAAGGCTGGAGAACACAAAGACGTAGTCTGCAGACTTTTGCCACATACCCTTAAAGGAGCAGCCGCCTCATGGTACTTTGGTCTGCCTGCAAATTCAATCCCATACTGGGATACTTTTGAAAGGATATTCAAAAGAAAATATGCAGCCTATAAAACTCATGCAGCTCTCATGAAAGGGTTGTGTGCTTTAAATAAAGAAAGAAAAGAGAAGGTGCATAGTTTTACTCAAAGGTTTGCAGCCTATCTTAAAAAAAAATCTGAAACTGACAAACCCTCGGATAAAGTTCTGATTGAATATTATACTTCAGCTCTGGGACCTTATTTGGCCATGTTTGCCAAAATCAAAGCCAAACCTATGCTAATAGATACTTATGAGGAAGTTGAGAGAGTAGAAGCTGAAAAGGAAAGCATAGAAGATTACCCGAAGCAGTCAGGAGAAATTTTTTTTGGGAAGAAATCTTTGTCATTTACTAAGCCTAAAGATGAACAGTCATAAGACTTTGAAGGAATGGTGAAGATGATGCAGAGGCTTTCCAACAGAATAATAGATTTGGAAAAGGAGAAAGAGGCTCAGAAGTCTTACAAACCTTACTACAAGAAAATAGAGGATAAAAATCAATCCAAACCACCTCCACACGGTTCTGCATCAATGAACTTAATGGAAGTAGGTATGGATAAATTTTGCACTTTTCACCGGCAGCCCCATGCTGAAAAAAATTGTTCACAATGGATAAATTCAATGACATTAGTGATGAATCAGCTGTTGGACTCAAAACTAACAGAAGCTAATGATGAGGAAGAAAATAATAACGAATCTATAGAAAAGCAAGAGGATGATGCCATGGTTTTATGGGATTGTGTATCGATGTTTGATACTAAAAAGGAAAGTGATTTAAGACATGAGGACATATTAGAAGAAAATGTGACAATGAGAAGCCAAGGGCTAATAAAAGAATACAGGTTAATAATCCTGAAAATTAAGAGACTTCAGAAGAATATAAAGAAATTTTAGAAAAGCACCACGGCTAATAAAATTCCCAACTTTACTATTACCAGTCGAAATACAAAGCAGACCAACATGCCTACTAAGCCCATTGAAAATAAAATCAATAATATAAAAATGAATCTCACAGAACATAAAATGGAGTATGACATTGTGGAGGATATCAAGAAGGTAAAGGAAAATATTTCACTATTTGAGATGTGTAATGTCCCACATCAGAAAGAGAAATTATTGAGAGCACTTGAAATGCCTGAGGAAAAGCTTCCCATCGACAATCAACCCCAAGAAGAATAAATCGGTGAAGCAAGTGTGGGAGGTAAGCCTAAATGCAAAACTCCACCTTTTCTCCTTACTTTTGAAATTTTCAACCATAACATGCACAACTATCTAGTAGACTTAGGGGAATCAGTAAATGTTATGCCATTTTCAGTCTGCAAGAAGATAAATGGACAGCCCAAACCATCTACCTAGTAGGTCATTCAATTAAACAGAACAAATGTGAAGGTAATTGGGGAAATGGAGGATGTTTTAATTCAATTATCTTCAAATGAAAAGGTATGTCAGTTCATCGATGTTGTAGTAGCAGACATACCTGAAGCGTATGGACTTGTTTTGAGTAGGGATTGGTCAGCAAAGCTGAATGGATATTTTGCATCAAACTGGTCACATCTGTGGCTACCTTATAAAGAAAGTCCAAATCAAATTAAAGTTATAAGAGAGCCCCACATGAAACACAATGTCACTTAGTTGGAAGGTAAGAATGAGCCAGTGAATTCTGTTTTGGGGAACTACTTCGTTGAGCTAGAACCAGGAAATTACCAAGCAGAAGAAGGCAGCAGTACGTCAGACACCTAGCCTGATCTCCTTCGGTTTTCGCAGGATGATGAAATTGATTGTAAAATAGTAGATTTAGCTTTAGATGTAGATGATGATTCATGTACAATAGTAATAGATGATTTTTGGACACTTTTCTTTGATGGATCTAAAACTTTGGAAGGATTAGGAGTTGGCTGTGTCCTGATTGATCCTAAGAAAAATAAACATTTTCTTTCATGTAGGTTAGAGTTTGAATGTACCAATAACACAGCCAAATATGAAGCATTAGTTCAGGGACTAAGAAAAGCAATTGAATTAAAAGTAGAAAATATGAAAGTGTATGGGGATTCTGAAATATTTGTAAAACAAATTCGAAATCAGATACATTGCATTTCTCCTAATTTAAGATCTTATCAAAATGAAGTGTGGGATTTGCTTAAAGGTTTTTACGCATTTAATATTGTATCGATTCCTAGGCTAAAGAATGCAGCAGCTAACTTGTTAGCCACCTCAGCTGCGAGGCTTGTACCCTCTAATAACAAGTGTTCTATTGAATTACTTTTCAGGCCTTCTATTCCAGACATGATTACAAATTTACGAGCTTTTGACGACGATCAGCAGATTCTGGAATGTTTGAAAAATGATGAAACCTTCAAAGGGGAAATCATTGATGATGAAGAACATCAAGCTGAGCTAAAATTCAACAATTTTATTCCTAAAGGAGTCAGGACTTTAGAGTGAATGTTTGATCTAAACTACAAATTCAGAAGGCCAGTAAATGTTAAGACCCATAGCTCGTCTTTACAATTCGAGCTGATTAATTTAGGAACTGAAATTGAGCCTAAATATGTGAATTTGGGAAAGTGTTGCTCCCCAGGTGAAAGAAATAAGTTCATTAGTTTGTTCAAGCAATACAAAGATGTGTTTTCCTGGACATATGAAGATTTGAAAACATATGACACCAATATTATTTAGCATGTCATCCCTATTAGGACTGGGGTCAATCCTTATCAGCAGGCTTTGAGGAAAATGCATCCAAAACTAGAGCCTCTAATTTAGAATGAAGTAAAGAAATTGTTGGATGCTAAAATTATTTTCAAAGTCAGACACTCAGAATGGGTTTCAAATCTGGTACCAGTAAGGAAGAAATCTAGAGAAATTAGACTATGTGTGGATTTCAGAAACTTAAATCACGCTTTAGATAAAGACAATTATCTAGTTCCACCCATGGAACATATATTGCAAATGGTTTCGAGTTCTGAGTTATTTTCTTTATTAGATGTATTCTCTGGTTACAATCAGGTGTTAGTAGCTGAAGAAGACACACTCAAAACTACATTCAGAACAAGATGGTGGACTTTTGCTTACAGAAGGATGCCTTTTGGAATCATAAACACTGGAGCTACTTTCTAGAGGGCTATGGATATAGCTTTTCACGGTCTAATTGGCCACAGTGTTGTGGTATACCTCAATGACATCACAATATTTTCAAAGAAAAGAGAAGAACACACATTTCATCTAAAGCATATTTTCGAGCGTTGCCGAAAATATGGTATCTCGCTAAACCCCAGGAAGTGTGTGTTTGCTGTTACAGAAGGAAAGCTACTAGGTCATGTGGTATCTAAGAAGGGGATCTCCATAGACCCAGAAAGGATCAAATCTATTGAACATATCCCCTTACCCCATAACAAAAATGGCATGCAATCATTTATGGGGACAACAAATTTCGTGCGAAGGTTTGTGCCAGATTTTGCCCAAATTGTTAAGCCTTTGCAGCAAATGGTGAAACAAAGTGCACAATTCAAATGGACTGATGTAGAGAAGAATGCATTCAGTAAAATAAAGACATCTATTGCTCATGCACCCTCTCTCAAAAGTCCAGATTATATGAAAGATTTTATTTTGTACACTTTCGCATCTGATGATTCACTAGCAGTTGTGCTTACTCAGAACGAAGATGGGGGAGATGAGTTCCCCATATCATTTATGAGCACTGGTTTGTAGGGGGCCGACTAGTATTCAAAGTGGTAAAACAATTCAGGCCATACATACTTAAGAACCGGACCAAGGTAATAGTTCCACACCCAGCTGTGAGGTATCTTTTCATGCAAAAATAATTAGGAGAAAGAAGAGGCAACTGGGTAACAACTTTGCAAGAGTATGACTTCGAATTCAAGCCAGCCTCCATCGTTAGAGGGCAAGGATTGTGCAAAATAATGGCTGAAGGAAACAATAATGAATAAAACAATTGGGAAAATGAAGCAGAGTTACATATGATGGATGTATGTCCTCTTTTCACAGCTCCAGATTCCTGGTACCGAGACCTTGTTCATTACCTTGAGGAGGGTGTGTTTCCAGAACATTGGAATTCCAAGCAGCGAAGAGCGTTGCACCTTAAATAAGCTGCGTATCAGATCATTGATGGAATTTTATTCAAAAAAAATTATGATGGAGTCCTTCTCAGGTGTTTACAGAAGGAAGATGCAAAAAGGGTCATAACTGTGTTACATGATGGGCTTTCTAGAGGCCATTTTTTTGGAGATACGACAGCACATAAGATTCTAAGAACCGGGTACTATTGTCCCGCGCTATTCAGGATGTTCATGCGCATGTTAGAAAGTGTGATATCTGCCAGACGTGTGGGGGAAGACAAGCCAAAGCAGCAGGACCATTGAAGCCAGTTATGATAATGGAACCATTTGAGCAGTGGGGAATTGATATCATTGGAGAAATAAAACTAAATTATTCCTTGCAGCACAAATATATTCTAACGTCAACCGACTAATTCACTAAATGGGTCAAATCCATTCCTCAACGTAAAGTCAATGAAGATGCGGTCATGAATTTCTTGTAGGATCATATTATGACCAGTTTTGGGGTTCCAATTTCCCTGGTTTTCGATAATGCTACTTATTTTTCTTCTATTAGATTAACTACATTCACTCATGAAAAAGGAATTAAGTTGCATTATTCTGCCAGCTACTACCCATAAGGAAATGGTTTGCCAGAATATACGAACAAGAATTTGATTAGGATCTTGAAAAATACTATCATAGAAAACCAGAGAAGTTGGCATTTAGCATTACCAAACGCTCTTTGGGCTGATAGGGTCACACCCAAGAATTACTTAGGTGTGTCATCGTATACCCTTGTCTATGGAAAAGAAGCTATACTTCCTCCTAACATTATGCTACCATCCTCCATAATAGCCCAAGAATCTAGAGGCACAGACAACAAAATCCTGTAACTGAGAATTTATAATCTTTTGAAGGCAGAAGAGTCTAGATCTAAGGCCAAGGAACATTTTAAGTAACAGCAGGAAGTAGTTAAAAGGTGGTTTTATAAGCACAAAGCTGGGACAAAGGAATTTGAAGTGGGAGACTTGGTTCTTAAATGGGATCACCTACATGATGAAAAGGGGAAGCACACGAAGTTTCAATAGTTATGGGTAGGCCCTTTTCAAATTGCGGAAAAACTTGGCCCCTCAACCTATAAATTGCAAGAATTACAGGGGTGGGAAGAGAACTTTCCAGTTAATGGTTTAGTTCTCAAGCCTTATTTTTCTTGATTTTTTGTTTTTGTTTTGTACATAAATAATTTGATTTGGTTGATTGCTACTTATTTTTAGTTAAAATTTATTTTTGATTTCAATAAAAGAGGCAAACTGTTGGTTGCATGGAGCCTCAGAGTTCTAGATTAATTGAAATCTTTGGGTATAAGACTGTATCCTTTTGTTTGAATCTGATGGAATTTCTTATAGTAAGTAGTTTTCCTAAATGGCTATGAACACATTGAAGTCCTTCTTAATCCCTGAAATATAACTAAGGATCAAGAAGACTGGAATACTATTTCGAGGACCCATCCATTCCACATCTAAAATGTCCTAAGGTATGACAGCAAAAGACCCACGGAAAGGAATAAGGGTAAACAGTGTATTATATATAAATGATCCCATGCCAAGAATTGAAAGCCAAAAGGCTAATAAGAGTCAAAACTCCTAAGAAAGAAATATGTATTAAACAAAGTACTGAATCTTATAAGTACAAAATTGCCAAAAGTTATTCTCCGTCCGTGAGCTGAAAATTAAATACATCTCTCACACAAAAGGACACTATGGATAGAAGAGCCTGAATAAAAAAAAAATTCAGAAAGAAAGGGATGAGGAGGACTCAAAGGAACAAAAATTTCACAAGCACACAAAAGTGCAAAATGGCATGGGAATGAGGAACAAATGAATATTTCTATTTGCCATGTGTTACAATCCTATGGTGTCTAAGTTGGAAGCTACTCGAAGACCGAGGTAAAATGAAACTCATCTACTTGGCCTCAAAAGAGTTATCTTGACTTTGAATTCTTAGTTTCCATTTCATAAATAGGACTATCATCAATGATTAAAAGTACATATATTTTCCATTGTGGGAATCCAGACATCTAGAAGAATTCAACATGTTGGTTTATTGCTAAACAGTCTGTTGCTTAAGGAAGAAATTATCCAGAGATCTGGGTTCACCTGGTAGTTTCCATTTGTTACAGATGCAATGTTCTCCCAAATTTCTTAAAATTTTGGGCCCTCCTTTAATTTTTGTCTTGCTTAGATTTATTGAAATTGATTGACTCTGCTGCGAGTTTGGTCTTTTGAGGATGATTGCTGAATGAATATCTTTGTCTGCTGATGCTGCTATGTTTAACATGGTTTTTGACTTATAGGTGATTTCCTTTGGTCGTTGTTGGAAGGTTTTTAAATTATAGGTTGGGGCCGTAGTCACCTACGCAGCCGCCCTTGTGGAAGCTTTATAATGAATGACCCAATGTAAAGTTTGTTGTTCGTCGATGCGTGTTTTTCTCTGTCATTTTATTTTACTGTCAGTGTTTTTCTTTCCGCCGTCGGAGGTCTTTTGTACAGTGTATCAGAGCTGTTGTTCTCTATAGAGCCGCCGTTGCGGAAGCTAAACGACGAATGTTCCGATGCATAACCCCTAACCTAGCCGATCCCGAGGTTTTATCGCTTTTCCTTGTTAATCGGAGCAGTTCATAACTGTGGGCAGAATCCATGTCTATTTGATTCCTGCCATTACGATTCCTTAATAGACTAACCATCCGATTCTATAATAGTTCTGACCTCCGATGTATCGAATCCCATTGTAATGCTTTGTTTCACCGATCTTTTGTTTTGCTCCGGAGCACCTAGACCATGGGTTACCCGCCGTTGCGGCATTTTGGTAAACTAACCAACAAACGTTATGTGTTTCGATTCGCTGATGAAGTTTTCATCTACCGGAGGTTTAGTTTTCCCACCGATAGGGTTTTTCTCACCCTAGGCGATAGATTTCTTGGTTTTTGATCAGGTTTGAGGTTTCCATGTTGAAAGCGTAGTCCCGAGTTGTTACTGTTGATGCTCATTTTTATTGGTAGTATGATTTACGTTCATTGAAAAGTGGTTTGGATAAATGATTCATTTTTTGTGTTGATCGCAGACAGACATGGGAGATTTTATCAGATCTAGTTGATAATTACTGCTGCAAAGAAGTCATAGCTAGAGGACAACTCATAAGTAAGTTGGCTAAATAAAGAAGCAACTAAAGCATAAAGAAGTAGAGATGTTGCTTAAGGAAAAGAAGATAGTTGAATTTTGAGATCAACAGGATCTCAAAAGGACCAACGGATTACTGAGCACAATCATTAAGAATAGTGTCTCAGGCTTGGGAAGTTCGTCAGTTACCAAGCCGGTCCCTTTTTATAAAGTTCTTGTAAATCTTGAACTTAATTTGAAATATAACGTTTCTATGAATCATGAGCACTCATAAAAGACAAAATTTTAAGACTAAAACGTTTGGGGAGCCCAAAGGTCACTGGGTGGGGGCAACCCAAAGGTTTGCTATTTTTGTATAAATATAAGAAAGTTTGAGAGAACCGGGACTTTTTCCCAGTGAGATTGGTGAGAACACATTGTAAGAGGAACTATTTCATTTTGCAATATACTATTACAGTTTTTCCTGTTGGAGAAAGCTTTGGTGGAATGTTCATATGTTGTTCAATGGATGTTGTTGAAGGGGAACTATTTCGTTTTTAGCCTTTATTCATTAACTGTGAGATCATTCTAACTTGTTGAACCTATGTTCTTTTATGAATGTTCTCTAGTTTATTTTATGATAATTTCCACTATGAGTAATGAATGTTTTCACAGACAATGAGCTATCTTGTTGTTCATCCATCTATTCATGTTTATGTGTTTTGAATCAAAGAACAACTACCTGTGATTTTTCTTAATCCATGAATAGTAATACATTACTCATTAAATGATAATCTCACTCCATAGGGACAACTTAGTTAGTTTTATTTTCTGTTGTGTGTGGTTCATATGCGTGAGAGTCTAAGACGAGAGGTAAGAACCTGCGCATCACATTGTGACCACTCCTCATATTCTTTATCAATCTTCATTTTAGATAGGGACTTGCATATCATACTTAAAGTTAAAAACACAAAAATATATGCGGTGGACCAGGCCGCAACTGGTAAAACCTTTTAATTTTTGTTACTTGACCTACGGTAGTCGGACCGTAAACCGGACGGATTCCCCATATGAAACAGTCACGGGCTAGTTGGGAACGTTGACTGGGGAGAATCCCTTGCTGTTGTTGCCTGTGATTTTCTAGGCCTCAACAAGACTAGAAAAAGATGACATTCGTATGTGAATTCAGCTCATTTTCCTACAGAGTTATGACTTTTGGTCTCAAAAATGCACCTACAGTATTTTTGAGAATTGTTGTCAAAAAATTTCAAGAATATATCTACAAAACAATGGCAGTATATTTCGATGGTTGGATGATATACTCTATGCTGAAAGATTTGGCACGATGCCGACAAATCCAACTATCTCTGAACATAAGGAAATGCATATCCCTAACTCCTATAGGGATACTATTAGGGCACATTGTATGCAAAGAAGGAATCAAAGTCGACTTTGCAAAGATAAAGATTATCCTCGACTTGAAACCACCAGTGAAACCAAAACAAGTTAGGGTAGTACTTGGTCATACAAGATATTAGAGGAAATTTATGAGAACTACTCATATATGACCTATCCATTGGAAGAACTATTAAGAGAAGACCAGGAGTTCAACTGGACAGATGAATGTAACATATCATTTGAAACACTAAAAAGGAAACTAGTAGCGGCACCTATCCTAAGGTTCCCAAATTGGTTGATCAAATTTCACATACATATTGATGCATCAAGCTTAGAAATAGGCGCGATATTAACACAACCAGGGGACAACGGAATGGATTACCCTATAGTTTATAGCAGCAGAAAACTAAACAAGGAAGAAAGAAAATATTCGACAACAGTAAGAGAAGCATTAGGAATGGTTTTTGCACTGCAAAAGTATTGACATTACCTACTATCCAACCCTTTCATCTTTTGTACTAGCCACGAAGCACTGAAATACCTTGTAAATAAACCTCTACACCATGGGAGAATTTTTCAATGGCTACTACGATTCCAAGAATTTGAATTCGAAGTTGTTGTTAGACTAGGAAATATAAATGTTGGACCCGACCAATTGTCGAGAATTGACACGGGAGAAGAGCTGAAAGGAGTCGAAGATGACCTACCGGATGCACACTTATTTCGAATAGAAGCAGTCCCAGCAGAATTAGAGGAAATAGCTCAATTCTTAGAAAATGGTCAAGCACCAGAGGGCATGAGCATGAAAAAGAAACAAATCTTAGCTATGAAGGATGCACCATACATCCTCATAAATGGATTTTTATATAAAATGGGCTTGGATGACATCCTCAAATGATGCGTATTAGAACATGAAAGAGATAATATCATGTACGAAGCACACTATGGACCGACGGGAGGAAATTTTCAAGCAGATACAACTGCCAAGAAAATCCAACAGTCATGGCTATGGTGGCCGACACTATACAAGGATTATAAAAAGTTTGTTATCCAATGCGATAGATGTCAAAGACTAGGTCGACCTCTGCCTAGTACAGAAATGCCCTTGATGTCAGTAAACCCAAGTTTGGAATTTGAAATTTGGGCCATCGACTTCATAGGACCATTCCCAATACCAAAAAAAATAAAAGGTGCAAGATACATAATAACCACAGTAGAATATGTAACCAAGTGGGCAGAAGCAGAACCTGTCGACACATGTTCCAGTGAGATAGCTGCTAAATTTATCTACAAAAATATAATTACCAGATTTGGATGCCCAATAACACTAATCAGTGACCAAGGTTCACACTTTATTAACAAAACCATCAAAGCACTGACAGACCAGTTCAAAATTGACCACCGACGTAGTACAGCTTATCACCCTCAGTCGAATGGAGAGATAGAGGCATTCAACAAAAAATTAACAAGGGGCTTAACAAAAATCTACAACACCAACAAGGATGATGGGGACGAAAAGATCCCTACAGTATTATGGGCTTACAGAATAGCATACAAACGTTCGACTGACCAAACACCGTTCAAATGAGTCTATGGCGAAGAAGCAGTTGTTCCACTACATTTCCAACAGAAAACACCTATCATAGCAAATATTTTACATTTCGATGTTGAAGAAGGAAAGAAGGACTGGATGATGAAATTAAGCAAGCTAGAAGAACACCGACTGATCGCTTTACAACACCAAGAAATACAAAAACAACAACAGAAGGCTTGGCATGATCGCAATATCAAAAACAAAAATATGTTAGTAGGGGACCTCGCCTTACTGTACAACAATCGAGTAAAAGGAAAACCTAAAAAATTACACACATAATGGATGGGACCCTACATTGTTGAAGAAATTCATGCAAATGGATCAGTCCAACTAAGGACATTACAAGGCATAATATTTTGAAAACTTGTTAATGGTGCCCAACTAAAAGGGTACAAAAATTAAGCAAGTTCAATATATATATAATAAAATAAACAAGAGACATACATATAACAACCATAACTATCAGAAAAAACTAAAAAAATATAAAAATCCCAAAAAACAACAAAACATAACCAACACCTACAAACCAGAATGACAGGAAACTTCGAAAGATATAATAACAAGTACTTCGACAACCGACACCAATCCCATCGACATATCGCCATCGACCACTCGCATGATCGACATTGACCGACGACCCCAAAGGTACAATCACGTCTTCATGACTATGGATAGAAGGAGCGCCAAAATCAAATCACATTTAATGCAAACTCCAGAGACCATGTTGGACCATCACTTCTTCCATTAATACATCCATCGACAGAAACATCATCCGCTCCACCTATAAATATCAGGCCAGAAAAAGATCATTTACTATATTTTGAAGAGATAGAAAAACCAAGTATTTAGAAATTTGAGAGACGAGACCTTGTAAGAAAAGCTGACCAAGAGACCGACAAGATGGCCCCGAAGCAAACTAGAGTCGTAGCTGCAAAAACAAAAGAACTGTAATCTGTCATGTTAGGTATAACTCCCGATTCAATATTATTCCAATGCTAATGCATTCATTTATACATTTCAGGCGGTGGTTGAGCTTCACCTTCCTATGTAACTGTTCAGCTTCCTACATAACTATTTATTTATTTATTTACATAATATAATCCCGACGGATTATATTCTAACAATCCCCCTCTTAATCCGAAGGGGTGTTCGTAAGTCCTAGCATGTTTCTGAATCTTTCAAACTTTTCTCGTCCAAGTGCTTTGGTGAAGATGTCTGCAATTTGATCATTTGTGGAACAATGTCGAAGATGGACTATCTTGGCCTCTACATTATGTAGAATCAAATGATACTTTGTGTTGATGTGTTTGGTTCGATCATGGAATCTAGGATTCTTAGCCAGCTTGATTACATAAGTATTGTCGATCAATAATGGTGTGGAGTCCTCTTGTTTTTCTTGCAAATCTTCAAGTATCTTTCTGAGCCATACTATTTCTTTCGTTGCTTCAGCTGCAGCCACATATTCTGCTTCTGTTCTTGAATCTGCCGAAACTGACTGTTTGCATGATCTCCATGAGACAGCTGCTGATCCAAGACTCATAGTGTATCCAGAAGTTGATACTCCGATCTCCTTATCGCCATCAAAATCTGAGTCTGAGTACCCAATAAGTTTGAAGTCATCCACTTTAGAGTACTTAAGTCCAACGTCTTGAGTCCCCTTCAAGT